>JAPMOB010226934.1:0-29285 GCA_029875015.1 Lepomis gibbosus
ATGCTCCCTGTCTGGACACTTTCACAAATCTACTAAAAATCCAGCTCTTTACCCAGGCATTCAATCCTGAATGACTTTTTCTTGTTCTGTAACTATGTGTAAAGCATCCTTGGGTCCCGTGAAAGGCGCTAGAAATATTTATTTATGTAACATTAGCTAAATTAGTGATGAAGTAGTAATAATTATCAGCTGCATGTTATTACTAACTAACCTTCAAGGGTTGAGAACATCTGGTACAAGCTTAGACTAAATGGTGTACAGCTCTGTCCTGTACACATACTGTAGGCTATAACCTGATAAATATTTTTCAGTTTTCAGGAGTCTGACAACTGGATGTCAATGAAATGAGGCACCATGGAGCTTAGATTAATAAAGTAAATTAGGGATGCAAACTAGTCCTTTTAAGCTAATTAAGAGATGATTCTTTTGGATTTTAATGTGCAAATTAAATGCTTAGTAATTATCCAGGGATCCTGTATAGAAAAAATGATGCATCAAGATGCATCGATAATCGTTTTATAATCGAATCGCAGCCCTCTGAATCGTAATCGAATTGAATCGTGAGGTGCCCAGAGATTCCCACCCCTATTAAAAATACTAAAATACTTCCAAACTTTATATGGTCGTAAGCAGTTTGTTATCCATACAGGGTGCAGCACGCCAACACACGTTATTTAAATTGATATATTTTTGTAATCAACTTCAATGAATCGCCCCAGCCCTACTTAATTTCATGAGTATTTGATTCATTAGGAGCATATAAAATTTTTATGTTTATATTCTTACAGCATTTGTAAAAAAACTGAACCAAATCTGAATGAATAGGGGTTGTTTGAGTTGCATGTAGTCAAAATACATCCAAGTTGTTTTCACTTGTGTAGTTACAAGTAACAAAGTGAATCAATTACTTGATATGATAAGCATATACAATGCCGCCACGTGTTTGTGTTTTCAGTCCTGTAACCAAGACCTCACCTGTAGATCAACAGGACTTTGAACTTTTGGCCCAGTACAGAATCAACAGGGCAGTGCTTTGTGCGTCGTTCAATGTGTTCGAGTCTGTGCAAGCACACTAGGGTGTGATGCCTGATGTAAATTATGCAGAACTAAATTTTACACAGAGCTTGTATCTTTTGGGGTTTTTCACAGCCACAGATGCTGTTGGGGCAGGGATGGAAAAGTGCATTTTATCTACACCATGTGGATGTAAGTTTTATGACTATGTTTAGGGTGGCAATAACTGACAGCGCCACAATGTTACCACAAACTGCAATATTTACTCTCTCCACAGAGTGTGGAAAACTTCTCACAATCACAGCCATAAGAGTGTATGTGTGTGTGTGTGTGTGTGTGTCTGTGTCTGTGTATATATGTCTGTGTCTGTGTGTTGATGGTGGTAGTGGCAAGGAGGTATATATGCTTACAAGACTTTGAGCTGATGCAGTCCAGACAGGGCCTCAGGGTGGATGAATGACAGGTCATTACCCGCAAGTCGTCTGTGGTGAAAGAAAGAGTCAAACTTATATACTCGTAATTTCTCAAATGTTTAAAAGCTACAGGGGGAGAATTAAAAGAGAGCACACTAACAATATCACAGAGTATATTTTATTTTCAAATAAAGCAATGCATGCATGGTGTTGAAAACGTCTTTGCACGCAGTGCCTCAGCAGATTAGGTTCGAGCTCTGAAGCTGAACATGGGGCCTGAGGTGTGAAAGACATGTGTCTATGCCCTAGTCTGTTGTCACTTCTCCTGTCACCCACAAGAGATTAGACCGTTCCTGGATATCCCCTCCATAGATCCCTTTCTGAGCCTCCCAAACGTCACCACTCAGTGCTCCATTTAGAGAGAACTAATTCACCCCTCAGAGGCTGACACAAGCAATGTAGCTCTGTAACATTTATCACTGGACAGCTGCTTCAGTCTCTGCATGAATTACTTGAGGCTAAGGGGACACCTCCCTTTCCTGTTGCGAACAGGAAGTGTAGAGGAAATAGGGGTGTAAATAAGCATGGGACAGGCTGACTGGGACACATAGACCAAGTATACTATCTGGCTGAAGAGATTAGCAACAGATTTATCACTCTGCAATGTGAGTCACTCCAAGCTGAATTCCTTGCAACAAGAGCTGTTGGGGGTGAGCCTGAGAATCAAGGTTGACTGTGTTAGCAGACCACATACCCTTCACGCCGTCTCCAAACGGGTCTTTTGTTTGTATTTTTTAAATTTCACTGATTTAAGAGAGCTAGTCCACTGTAATGTGTGGGCCAAATTTAGTTCTCCAACAAAAATATTTGGTTCCCCAGCTGAAGCTAAAGTTTCCTCTTTCATAGTTTGAATCACAACGTTTGCATAATGTTCCACAAATCTACTGTTGGCAACAATGGAAAGACACAAGTTGTGTAAATTTCAATAACCATGACCTTGCTACAACAAATCTGATCCATGATTTGCATCTCAAACACAGATAGGTAGACGTCTAACAGACACAGCGTGTTTAAAACAGACAAATAAGTCACTGTTTATTGAATGTGAATAACCCATCAGTTAATTTGTTAAGAGATTTTTTTTGCCAACTAAGTTTTTAAATAACATAAGCCACTGTAACTCTGTTAACACTCACTAGCAAAAAAATGTCTCCAGACTGTAGCTGTTGAGTGCAGCATCCACGATCAGGCCTGAACCCGATAGAGCATATTCTGGGAGCCCTAACTAGCCACATTAAACCTACAGGAGTTATGTGCTGGCTTGTGTTATGTGTTTTGCTATCACAAGGTGGATTTCCACACACCTGTTTTTATGAACATTTTCAATTTGTGCACAGAAATAGACTTGTGAAGTGAAAAAAGTTGTTTTAATAAACATTAAAACAAATGCATTAATAAACGCAAAATGCAACAAAGTGCAATGTAAACAGACTTGATTTGTTATGGTAGACCAAGGCTGTCATATTAAGATATGGACTTTGACTTGAGACAAACCCATTGAATAACTTCCAAAGCTGAATCCCATAATTCTCCATACTACCATATCCATGAATCAATGTGAACACTTGTTTCTCTACTGAGACACAATTTTTTTAGATGATGTCTTTTAACAGTGTTTGAGATTAGACTGACGTCTACCAATTCATAATGACACCAATCCTGTCTGTAGCTGTTTAGTCATTCTTGTTAAAGTGCAACAGATAGTGACCCATGTGGCTAATTCATAATTATAACTTTACTCCTTGAGAACTCACACAACCCAGAACCTGCATTCACCATCACAAGCCGCTAGCCTCCACATGCAAACGTGGTTTGACAACTCATTCAAATGTCCTTCAGGTTTCACAACATAAAGAGCTTCTCTTCCTCTTTCATCTTTCAGCAAATTCAGTACATGTCCCCCCAGGCTTCAACGAGGACGGAAGAATGCGCTAAATCTCGTTGTGGAAAGGCTAAATCCTTTCCTTGTGCAACACCACTCCCACAGGTCTACCTTTGTCAGTTGCAAATGCAGTGCACTCTGACAGACGTAAAGGGCTCCAAAAATTATTTATGTTAACAGACAAAAAGAGATTGGGGTCTCAAATTTTGCTGTAACAATACAGTTTTATTTAATATTTGTGAAACTACTGTGCTAAAACCTAACAAAGCACCCCTCCCCCACAACATGCTGCCACATGTATCTTTACACAACTTTTTGTACCACAGTTGGTATAGGTATGATGAGCCTGTGCCTTCATTCCCTATGTTCATGGTGGCAATGAAAATGTTCATATTGCAGTTATATGCAGTTATATATGCAATTATAAAAGCGTTATGAAGTGGGGGGTTGCTCGGATTCATTTCATCGGCAACATATGAAATATGCCTGAGTCTTGTCTCTTACGTCAAGCGTGGAGAATTGTAGGAGTCAGCTGTAGTAAACTTTCAAATCCAAGCACCTACAAGCTAATTTTGAGCAGACATCTGTATGTTAATATAGATAGGCAAACATATCAGATGTAAGCCAACACTAAAAAAGGACGGCGTATTTCAATATAGTTATTAGTACATTATTGTTACGAGAGTAAAGGATAAACTACATAGTTGCAATATAATGAAAGTTAAGTAACTATATAAAAAAACATTAACAAAATTAATTAATCTAACAAAAAATAAATGTTTCTGTCAACAAAATGCAACATATTGACAACAGAAGACTGATCAGATGTCATTACCACAATTCCCTGTGGATATATAGAGAGCCTATCGGTCACAGGTTATTTTCAAGAATAAAAACAAACAGCCAAGAAGACAGAGAATACCTGTCATCACGTCTGCTGAGCTCTGAGGTGCCTTTGGCAAGGAAGAAAGAAAGCGGAGGAGATTGCGTGACTACGAAGGAGGGTATATTCCTCCCTTGCCTCCGCTCCTGTGTGAGGATGGCCCACTCTTTATTTTCCTCATCTCTTTCTCTGTCAACTCTTTCTCTCTGTCTTTGCCTTCAGGGCCCATGCTCTGGTTCACTGACACTGCTGCAGCATCTACAGCGAAAAAGGCCCCCACTGAAGTTCAGTGAGAAAAGCCTGCAAATTTCTTGCCAGGGAAAAAATGCTGAACAAACACACGTATGAAATACAGGGTATATGTCAATCAAAATGCCTTCAAAAACAGTCACCCCATCCATTATGATGATCTTAGACAAGAAAGAAGACAAGCCAAGACTGCGTGGGGTTGTTTTTTTTTTTAGCCTTGTTGTCATGGAAACCATTGTTTTGCCCTCGTCCTTCCTGCATTGCATTCCTCCGCACAACGCGATGAAAAGTAAATTGCCTTTTTTCGACAAAGCAGATTGGAGTGGTGTAAGGAAAAGAAGAGGGTGAAGACTCAGCGGGCTGAAAGATGCAGGAGAGCTGAAAAAACATGCTCGCAAAAGGCCAAGTGGAGCTGGAACCGCTGGAGTGTGTTCACTCACTGGTCATTTTGTTTTCTCAGGGCTGCATGTTACCTGATATCAGGTAGACAGATTTTATCTCTGACTCCCTGCAGCACCGAGCCAGACAGCAGAGTATTTTAAGAGTGAAGAAATAACAAACACCCACTAAGATTAGATGTACGCCACTCAACAAAGCCCCGGAGCATAGATGTGCTGTTGCCACCCTGATAATCCCTTAAAAGCAAAAATCCACACAGGATGTCACATGACTGTAGCTTCAATGCATGTCGTCTCGCCTCACCTTTTTAATTGAGCTTTACTGCACCTTTTATAACTGCCCTTTTTCAACTCATGAATGGTGAGTGATTCGTAACCTCACGTAATGCTGCGCTTATCTTCTTCAGCGGAGAAGACGGGCATGTTGTGGACCTATACCGTGTGTTTTGCAGTACAAACTCAAATACCCAGGTGCATATCATAAAGCCCAGCCCTCATGTCAACATTGTACAGAGTACATAATACATCATTAACAAGAGAAAAAAGGGGGGCATGTACTCACAGTTCTTCCAGGTAGGGGAAGTTCTTCAATACATATGCTGGAAGCTCAGTGATGTTGTTCATGCTCAGGTCACTGTTGAAACAAAAAAATCTTTAGAAACACTGTGAAACCTTCACTGACACCTTTAAATCAGAGTGTGTTAACCTTGAATAAAAGAGACTCATCTCAAATGTCTCAAAATCTGTGTATGAGGCTTTATTTAATCAACTAATCCACATCAGACATGCAATAAGATACTAGCACGGTGAGGTTGTTGACTGTAATTGTAAACTACGTATACAAACAATATTGTGTCACCCAGCCCTTATGGCAGGTTTTTGATTGTGCCTGCATGAGTTTAACACTTAACAAAAAAGCCTTGAAAAAGCCCTTCTCTTTAGCCCCGGGGATCTTCATTTTTCAAACCAACTTCAAGTAAAGATAGGCATGTAGCAGCATGAAAAATATGCACACAGGACTTGATTTGCTTTCCCACCAGAGCTAATACGACTATATGGTTTGACATGTTCATAATGATAATTAAAAATAAATAAAGGCAATGTCAAAAAAAGTGGACAAAAGGTTCTGCTAAGGGGACCTATACAGCAGGACCAAACTCAGCTCTGGATCCCCAATATTGATTAAGAATCCACTAACCTGCTTCAAAGAAAAGCCCCCTCGGGTCGATGCCATACATAAAAAGACGGCACATATCAAGACTGAAAAACATCCGGGATTCCCAAATGAAGCACCCCCACTGCCCCCCGTCCCTCCCCTTTCACTCTCCTACTGACCATCTTGAATTTCACTGCCAGATCTTTCTAGGACCTTGTGTGTGGGCCCCTGAATCCTACAAGGATCATATTGCCCTTCCTCTGCAGTCCCAACTACACAAACACTCACACAGACACACACAAACGCACAGAAGCCTTAAAAGGCGGGCTCTGACAGAACCCTCATCATTCTTGCGACCTATGTCCCATCTTTACTTACCTGGTTATCCAATTACCGTATAGACTATGCAGCTAAAACAACACTTCCATCAACATCCACCCTCTCCTTATCATTTTTTCCAACCCTGACAACATCTCTGCTGGTGTTCTGCCACCACTGGTGGTCAGATGGATACATCCCTAACCACATTTTAAACCGTTCTCAATGTTGACTGGTCTGAACCACATGCAGGGCTCTGGAGCACGGGAGGCCTGCATGACTCTATTACACTTCCTCCCTCCCCCTGTGTCTGGCTGCTTTACTCATCAAGGTCCTGGCGTGTCCCTGCTAAGACAGATTGAAGGGGACACTAAAAATGCAGCTGTGATAAATGGTGACAAGCCTAAACGCTTCTACAAACAGGTATCAGTAAATTTCTATCCCATGTGCCCTTTGGCTTTGCTTTAGCAGAGGAAGCAGAAAATCTGAAAAATGTAGCTGACACGCTTTGAGAAAAGGAAAATATGGCTGCTGAGGGGAAGTATGAACAATTTCTACAAGTCAAAATATAAAACCTGAAAAAAAATACAATCTGAATAACAATCTTGTGCACTTGCAAACATACACACAAACAATAAAACATCTGTGAGTATGTCTGAATTAAAATGTTGCTATTTCAAATATTATTTTACATTTTTTTGCCTCTCTGTAGCAAACGTGTTGATTAAGGTAGTAGGAGCTAACTAATTATTCCTGAATAAATAATGCAATCCTAATTTGCTTAATTTGCTGCAACTAATGATTATTTTCATACGGAAAAGAGACCGACAGTCCAAACCTGAAAGACATTCTTTTATATTAGATGAGATATAAGAAGGCTGGGACTACAGAATAAATGTCAGTTTTGCTTGAAACTATCAAATTAGTTTACTAATGATGCTCAATCGACTAAACAGTTTTGGCTCCAAATGGTATAATTGATTAAATTAGCCAGCACTGTGACTTAAGTCAAATTACTCAATTACATGAGTAATTACTTAAATACAAATTACTTAAGTCACATGTTGAATTGTGGTGTATACTGCTAGGTACACAGTGTAAGGTCATGGTTTGCAATGATATAAGAGACATCATTTTAAGTTACAGTCATGTTTCCTGGGGCCAATGGCACTTGATTGTGTCGTGTGTGTAGTGACCGTATAATGAAATTATGTATTTTAATCAGAATCACTTTATAGTGAATGTGCTCAGGATGAATGAGATGAACAGTGCATGCACTGGGCCTTACAACTCTGTTGTTAAGACCAACTTTTCTGAATGTAGAGGTTTTAGCCTACACATGTTTTGCAACACAACTGTTTCTGCCCGGCTGCAATGCATCCATGTTAACCTCTGCACACCTGCATATGTGAAACTACATACAGCCCTAAAGATTTTATGAAAAAAGGATTTTCTTTGTAACTGATCTAAAGACATCAAATTAAAACAATGTTTGCCTGCACAACTCGCTAGTCCTGACCAGTGGCCCATTCTGCTAATTGCCAAAATGTTGACATAAAACCCGTCCATACCTTCCACAAAAGAACTTCAACACAGAAATGAAGCACAGATCTGCAACCAGTCGCTCCTACTGTCGGCAAATTCTAATTTGGCCTAATTTGGTTATAGCATATTTACCAAGTACATATTTACAAGTCACTAAATAACCCCACAAACTATGTCATTCAAAAAGCCTAGTTATTACCAAATACTTGAAAACCTTAATTAAAAGAGTGTAGGAACTGCTGAAATGTGCACCAGGGCTCACTGGATGGTTTGGTATGGAGTATAAAAATGGTGTGAATAAAATGCTATGGCCTTTACAGTCACCAGATCTTAACCTAGTTCCACACCTAAGATAAATTTTGGACCGAGATGCACGACAATGCTTTCCACCACCATCACCATCACACTGAATGATATAATTTCAACGTTCATCTTCAGATCTACTTAGTGATGTCTGTGACTGTCTCTGATGTCCTTTTGAGATGTCTGGTTATGTTTCTTTTCTTTTCTATCTGCTGGTCTCTCTAGCAAAAGAGGTCCTAAAGGTCACATATATAATGAGGGAATATCTTGTGGAGAAATGATGTTCATCCTCCCAATAGACCTCCACAGACTTAGCAAGGAGCACTCACAATGGTCTGGAGGCTCGTGGTGGCCTGACCCCACACTAAGACACTTCATGTTGTTTTTTCCTTTCATTTGTCACCCATCTGTTTATTTACGCCTAATAATTACTGGGTGCTTGCTGGGAAACTGTGTAAAACAAATTCTAAGAGCACAATAGGCTTCATAATTAGGAAAAAACATGTTACCCAGACTCTTTAGAGGTAGTTGCCTGAACAATCCAAACACCCAGGAAAGGACTTGACTAAGGTCGTAGCCAAAATGCCAGAAACTGCAGTGACATAACTTTGAGAGTTTACTGGGTCCTATAGGAGGCTTCACCGGTAGAACAGCAATCACAGCAGCACCTCACTAATCAAGCCTGCGTGGCAGAGTGGATAATAAAAATGCACTCATACAAAAAATGCACTTGCTTTACACAAAGATAGTGTAGTGTAGGTAACACTAAAACCTAGCATTTCAGTCATAATCCAGAGTGCACTGTATTCATCAAAAAATAATTTTCTGTCGACCTGTACATAAAAACCTTGCTTATTACATCCACTAAAATGTGATTCAGTGCTGTAAAACAGTAAGACATGAAAAGTTAAATGAGTATTCAAATCAAGAAAAGTACTTTTTTACTCAACAAAAGCCCTAAATAAAGACGGCAGGTTTTGTTTTAATTTCTGAATATTCTGCTGACTTGAGATTTCCAGGTGTTCCTGTGTGTTGTATTTTTCCAGACAAAATCTCCTGTCGTGAAAGTGGAACACACAGTCCATCAATCATCACTGCCTTTTCTCACAGCCTGTGGAAATGACTAACCCTGTATCTTCTCACAGTGTTCTGGGGTGTGTAAAACTTTCCAGAAGTTAGATACAATGTAATAGTAGACAACACATTCCATTTACAATGTTGTAAAGCTGTTATAAAGACATGACATGCCATACTGTGAGTAATTACACACTCCAAGCAAGTGTCTAGCTGCGTTTCGACCAAAGGAACTATACCCCGGAACTAGGAACCTTTGGAGGAACTCACTGTTTTTCCACTGGAGGACCAGGGTCTAAATTTAGCTCTAAGGTCTTTATTTTACCTCCCAAAAAGTTCCTGCTTAGGGGGTAGTACTTTTGTAGTAGTATCTGGTACTTTTGGGGGGTGGGGCTTGCCTTGAAGTGAAATTCTGAATGGCTGAGTAGAGGCTTCTGGCTTTAACTGGAGAACGTCTGGTGTTTTTCCACTGCTGCTCTCTTTTCCACCATTGTTTGCAAAAAACAATTTTATTTTTGTGTTGCTTTCTCTGTGCTGGAGTTATTTTAAGAACTTGATGGTTTTATCCAGTTTGTTATCCACAGGAGTTTTGCCAATGTCCGCCTGAGATGTATGTCAGCATTAAATGTAGGCTAGGTCTGGATGATATGGCCAAAAATGTTATCACAATAATAAGTATCATATCTTTCGATATTGATAATTATCAGGATTGGTGTCAAATTGTTATTTCTTTTGAGTTTAAAGGCTGATTTTTTTGTCAACACTTAATGCCAAACAGTGGATCACTTCACAAATCTGAGGTAGAACATTCAAAACAATTGTGATAAAATCTTTGTCAACAAATATGGTTGATTAAAATTAAGTAAAAGCTTTTTTCAGTCCTTTTTCCTCTACAAAATAAACATCTTATTACAAAAACTAAGTCCTAATTCGTGTATGATTTAAGTGAATTAAATCAAACATTTATTGAATATTTATTGAACATTTGTTATAGAAAAAAATTATATTGCGGTAATTATTGTTATTGTTTTATTGTCCAGCCCTATTATAGGCTATAGATGGGTAATGGCAGGCAGCAGGCAGCAGGCAGCATGCAGCAGTGTGTTTATAGCAAACAGCTGATGGGGGTAGCCTACGCTAAATACTTTTTTCATTATATTCCAGTTAAATCTGATGTTTATTTATAAATGTTGCTCAGGGATGGTGGTTACAAAGAACGATGCCTGTGCATCGATTTGTACAGCGTACAGGCCTACAGCCTACGTCAGCTGGTTAATTTGCCTAATCTTTGCAGGTCTTTAGACTACGGTGGGACCGCACACAACAGTGGGCTGAAGGAACCTTTTAGTTCCTTGTAAAGAGATCTGGAGACTTGAAAGTCCACAGTACTATTGGTCGAAAAGCAGCTTATAATACACAACCTTTCATGCAAAAAAGTATGAAGCAACTTTAATACATTCCTTTGTCAGTTCTGCAATTATCTTGATTATACTGTAAGGTACTGTTATAAATCATTTTCAAGACTTATACATTATTTAATGTAAAATGCATGTGTAATTATATATAACATACATACATAATTTGTATATTATGTAACACATGCAATAGCACTTGCATTAGTTAGTTTAACACATGGTTTGGTCAGTTTACAAAGTTAAATGCTAACATTGCGCAACACAGAAGACCTGTAGCTGTGGTTATGTGCAGTTTAATAAAGCTTGCACAAAATGTTGACCAGAACAATGTTTTTTTACCAATGTCCCAGTCACTTATTTAGAAAAGAGCAGTATAGATTGTGGTTACAAAAAAAACAAATTCACAAGAGACATCCAACAGCACTCACATTCAGGTTTCTGTCAGTTTGTTATTTATAGATATAATGACAGTAAGGTCACTCCTGCAGCCCACTGATCGATCCGTCAGTCAAATGGTTCAAGTGTTTTCATCTGGTCAGATGTGAGGAGCAGCTCTACAGTCTGCTTACAGTTATTGAAACACTTTTATATTTCACTTTACTCAGCATCTCATTCCTCTGTGAAGGTCACTATTAAACTGTTAAAGAGGAATGTGTAGGTTTTGGAACAAATCAAAGTAGCAATTAGCTGCAATGATTAGCCGATTAATTAATCGGCAGAAAATAAGTCAGGAACTATATTATAAATCTATTAATCATGGAGTGGTTGTTTTTTTTTTTTAAACGCCAAACTTCCCTGCAGTTTCTCCAGTGTGAGACTTTGCTGCTTTTCTCATTGGAAACTGAATATCTTTTGATTTTGGACTTAGACAAACCATTTGAAGACGCCACTTTACACTCTGGGAAAGTTGGACATTTTTCACCATTTCTGATGTTTTAAAGAATAAATGATGAATCGATAATGACCAATACAGCTAGCTAGACTGCCCTGTTTGACTGCTTTCACTTCACATGTGTACCTGCAATCTGAAATCTTCAAGTCCATTTTGTTCACTTAGGAATATAAGTACGTCACTGTGCGCTGGGCTGTGATGAGCTCTGTCAGGTGCCTCAGAGTGTACAGCAATAGTGCAGGTGAATAGATCCAGTGTACGCTGACAGCTGCTTTCACTGCCCAGCATATGGTGACAAAGTGTTAAAAATTCTGTTAGAGTGGTGAAATATTTGAATACTGAATCTGTACTAATAAGGAAGCACATCTTCAGATAACAGTCTTCAACTATACAGTTATTATCTAAGATTAAGCTAATTAAAGTTATTTCCCTGTTATCTTCTGTACACAGTATGATTCCTCACAGAATTTTATAAATCGTTTAGTGCTAAAAGAAACTCTTAAATTGAAGAGCCTAATTCAGAATCTAAATCTAACTGAGCACATTTCCATAGAGTTCTAAAATAGTAGTAGCAATGATTTTGCATATTCATAGGATTTACATATCTTGGAATGCAAATCACAAGTTCAGTTCCTGTTCATTTTTCTTTTAACTTTATCTCTTTCTTGATACATCTGAAACCTGAGTTCCAGAGGAGGACGATTAATTAGCTACGTTTACCACCTTACCATTTTTGAGTAACTGTGTGTCTTGATAAGCTACCACTCATTCACAGCTAGCCTTTTTTTTGCTAAATAAAAGACAAGACAGCATACCTGTCACCCCTCACAAATACTGATCACTACAGTAGGCCAATGGTGCAACGCATCATCATTTCCTCACAACATAACATGAAATTAAACTACCACTACAACACACCCCAAGACCATCCAGTATAAGACTGCACAGTTTTGCTATAGAGGACATTTGAAAGCTAACCTATCTTTTTTTACACCACTTTAATAACAGAAACAAATGTGAGGTTCAGCACCGTTATTTCATGTAAAATTAGCATCTCTTCCTTCTGCTTCACTCTAGGGTTACTACACTTTAAGTTCTTTATAGTCCACCTAGGATTGTCTATAGAATAGTGGTCACAAGTCCTTGTTGTGCTCCCTATATGACAGACAGTTGCATATACAGCATATCTGCCATGTTTCAAACTAACTTCTAAGCATCTGGCCATCATTTTTAAAACGCTTACATCCTCTTAAATTACCTTGAACCCTTTCCCACAGTCTGCCTTTGGAGTCCCAGAAGGCATTAAAGTAACCTTCTGAGCATTCTGTCATTTTTAAAAGTAAACTACCAAATCCAAAGGTTTTACTCACTACTACTTAACATTTAAAAAATCCTTCAAGTTTCTACCACTCAGTTTGGGATAATGTTTAGGAATACTGTGGCACAAGTTATAGAAAACATGCAATCATTGGCAAAAACTATGTGATGGGGGATGGGAATAGGTGTATAAGTGGAGGACAGCCTTGGGGACTCAGAGAGGGGGGGAGAGTATTAATATTCTCCCATCCACAAGTCATCCTGTTTGGGAGTGGGGATCCACTGACTGGCTCCTTTCACCTCTGCTGACCAAGAACAAAAGTATCATTCAGTTAAAAATGGATTGAGGGCACCAATGGTGAAACTGGCAAGCTACACCAGCAGAGTGCAAGACCCCTGACGCCACTACCCCCCCCAAGTCTCAACCTTGTTCACGCTATGAAAAGGACCTAACACAACTGAGATGTAAGCTGCAATGACCCCCCTCTTGCTCCCTTAAAATGCTCAAGAGTTCTTGCAGACGCTACACCAAAAACGAAACCTGCGTGGAGACTCAGTGGCAGGTAAACTACATACCTTCAAAAGGAGTGTTTGCTTTGTTACAGGCTGAGGGGCCTCCTCTTTTCTCTCATCTGCTTTTCTGTGAGAGGGCTGTTTCCACTACAGATGCCAAAACTCAGGCCCCTGTAGACTGTAGGTAAGAGTCCACTCCAATATTGTCATATGATTTATTGTAAAATGTGTGGTCTTCTGTTACCACAGATTTTTGACTAAACCATAAAGGTACAAAACAACTGACAGACCATAATAGCATAAAGAGCATAAAATACTCATCCTTGTAGGGACTTTCCTGACCTTTGGGCATTGTTACACTTACAAAACACTAGCCTACCTTGAAACTCTGTTGCTGCTACTATGTGTGTGTGTGTTTGTATCTTTAAATTCACACACCTTTCTTCCTGCTGCTGGCACTGACTAGACTAGATTTTTTCTCTAGAAGTGTCTCTATACCATCACACAGATACTAAAAAGACATGCAACCAGAGTAAAGTTAAAATATTGCAATGACAAAACACTTCTTCCCTTTACACATCAGCAGACCATTGTGGGTGCATTAGCCCTGAGAGAAGGAGCCCTTGCAGCTGCAATATGTCTCACTAATCCATCATGATCCTTAACCCCAGTGTTCCACATACAAAAGACGGAGGGAGTGGGAGAGGACAATTTAAGTTCAGGAGACCAGGAGAACAAATGGGAGCAGGACAGAGAGAGGGACAAACAACCTTTCACATACTTTTCTTTTTTTAAGAGTTTGAACTGAATATACTACGCAGTTTAGTGTTCAAAACCTGCTACAGAACATTTAGATAGCCATGTGCAGAGTCGACTACAGACAAGAAAAGGCACAATCTTGAAAACAACATTGTTTTCCATTTCTGGCAAAAAAAAACAGGCCAGCAGAGCGGCAGCAACGGCTATGATATCATTTTGTGAAAACATTGTTTCTTGTTGTGACTGAGATGTCAGACTGCCCATACATAAAAAGTTGCAGTATTTTTTCAAAGAGGAAAAGGTATGCTGAGAGTTTCAGCTATAAGGGGTAGGCCTTGTGTGACATGTCATGACAGCCTGGCATATGAATCCTTTGTTTACTTTACCCATTTCAAGTGTCACATTATTCTATCTGGTGTAGCGAGGCTTGGGCCCCCATACTTCAAGAAAAAGGTGGCAAAAACAAGAACAAACCTTTGCACCTTTAGGCAAGGTGACAGTGAAACAGGTTATTTTCTTAACCAAATAGCAGATCTTAAATAGACAAGTACTTACGTAAACTTCAAGTTCTTCTATTCGTTTTTTTTTTTGAGGGAGCACAGTAATTACAAAAAGCCACAGTAAATTGCTGTTTTCAATGCTGTTGTCAAGGTGGCTACTTTAGTTTATGATTAACCCAGAGGTTGTGAAACAAAGTGAGGAGTTTCTTTATGGGGCAATCATCAACTGTATCTGCACCAGCCCATAAAGATCGAACCTACTTGGTGCCTATTTGTTCCAGTTTTTTTTATAAAGATGTGTGCCCTTACTTGAAGCAGTAATTAAGCTCTCAAGTTAGGCTAGTGGTGAGAATGTGATAACGGCACAAGCTTGACTCCTAATTACTTTGAACTACACATACAGTAAGCTGCTGGGAACAAGGTACTGCTGGCAACAATCCATGCAGCATTACTCACTCAAATCTGGCCCAATTTGTGACCTCAGCACTCCATACATTATATTATGATTCAGTAACATAGCAAAATGTTTTACCTGTTATCCAGCAGCAGGTTGCATCTTCAAATGGTAATTTTGTGATCCTAGGAAGGCCTTCTGTTTGGCATTAAAAATAAGATGTTTGTCAAGGGCCAAATGAGTGATAAATTCAGTATTTCTGCAGACACCACAGAGAGGCTAACACTGTGGAAATGTCGGATTTAAATGCTAATTTGGCCAGACACTGTATCATTCCTGGCAAAAAGTAGACATCTTTGAGATCACAAAAATACCTTCAAAGACAAAATTTGGTCTAATGTTTCAGTCTAAAAATCATCATAAAGTTGTAAAAAAAATCCATTATAATCCAAGATGACATATTCAAATGGTCTACTTATCCGAGCAACAAAACCAAGACCTCTGTATTTGAGGTGCTTAAGTATTAAATGTCTTGAAACGAATAATCGACTAATAGTTGCAAATAACTTTTCTGTAGCTCTATTTATCTCATGACCGTTTCAGCTCTAAAATGGTTGATTATTCCAAAAACTGATAATATAATCATTAGCTGCAGCCCTAAAATACACATGTCAGTTAGAAAATGTGAAACTGACTTAAACGCTCTTTCAGGGAAGGACTTAACTTTTGGGCTGCAATGGAAAGTTGTTAAGCTTCAACTGTGTGTGAAGTTTAACTGAACTCTGTAAAAGACCTTGAGAGTTATGTCACATTGAATAATAACCCACACTATAAGTCCTTACTGACCAGGAGTCTTACTAACATCTTCATTAAGACATTTTCCCAGGCGAGCCATTCGTGAAAAGTTGGCCCCGTGATGTTTAATGTCCACTTGCGATGTAACTTTATACCCAACGTGCAGGCCTTTACGGTGAGGAATTTACAAATGCACAGACTTGTTTTGAGGTTGAATTTCACTGTGGATGTTGGTTAGTACTTACAGGTAGTAGGTGAAAGCACTGAGCCCGGTTGGGACGGTGGTCAGCCCTCTACCGGAACAGTCTGCGCCCCCATCTTCATCGCAGCTGCATGAGGGCGAGCAAACGGCCGTCGACTGCCCTTGACCGGTGGCCCCAGGACGAAGGAAACACCACAAACATATCCAAAACAAATTCATACGCATTTTCGCCTCGTCGGTTCAGGTCGAAGCGATTAAAAACAAAAGTGGGGGGGCCTTTGTTTTGTGGTCAAACCTATTCCGGACGTCGACTTCTCATGTGGTCGGTCGGTTGAGGCATGAAGAGATGAAGCCTAACCGACCCTTTTCAAAACAAAAAAATAAAAATAACCTCCAAGCACTTCATACATTCACGAGCCCGACCAAAAAATATCCACGCTAACGTTTAGCTAGTGTTTAAAACCAAACACTGACTTCGAAGACGTGCGATTTACCTTGCCGTGAAACATTTCTCAACCCCCTGTGTGTCGTATTAGTCCGTGAAAATAAAGTAGCAGGACTGGCGACAGGAGCGGTAGCCTACCTTGCGTTTTTTTGCGTTTTCGTTGTCCCATTAAATAACCACACAAAAAACCGAGCGCTGCCTGTTACTGCGTGGCTAAGGGGCTGATCCGGAGACGGTGAAATCTTCAGTTAAACACGCCGGACAATCATTAGCCGCCCTGGTTTGTTTCCCAACAGGAGATCACCGTCCGTTTTCAGCCATTCCTCACGTTCCCCTCTTCTGCTCCTGACATCAACAGCGTGCTTGTAGCTCGACAGGCACCCTACCGGACAACCTGCAGCACTGGGCCCGGCCTGTGCAACACTGAAACCTGCACCACAACGTCAGAGGCTGCCAGCCACTGCACACTCACCAGCTAGGAGTTAACAACAAAAAGTCAGGTAAAACTGTTCACACAATGTTCGGGGATGCGGCGTAATGCTCCATTATTTTCTGTAAGAAAAAAAACAACTGTTTACCATGTTTCCAAAGTCATATTTGCTGTTTTGTACTAGTTTTTGTGTGTTATAAATATTTATAATATAATACCACAGAGTATAAATACTCCGTTGTGAAAGCAATGCATTCAACAGCAGACTTAGGTGAAAGTACAAAAGCATTTGCATCGAAATATACCTGCAAAGAGTAAACAAACTCATTTTGCGGGATGGCCCGTTTCAGAATAGTGTAAATAATTATTGATCCAGTGCTCTTCACTTTTATGTTGTAACTGGTGAAGTTAGTGATGGAAGAACTATTCAGACATCTTGTAGTAGAAAGTAAAAAATTATCAACATATACCACAACTAAAAGTACCAACAGAATGGGAAATTTCAGAATATATAATTGATTATAATTAGTGATGCATTAATGTGTGCATTTCTTTAATGTTGCAGATGGTAAAGGTGGGGCTAATTTCATTCACTAGGGTACCTTCACCTATAATAATATCAGGGTGTATTAATTGATTTTTATGTTGTATTACTAATCTAAATCTGCAAAGTAAATAACTAAAGCTGTCAAATAAATGTAGTGGAGCTGAAGTGGAAAGTAGCATAAAATGGAAATAGTATGTACCTCAAAATTGTACTTAGTACTTGAGTAAATCAACTTAGTTACATTTCACCACTGGATCAAAATGTGGTGAATTTTGATAACTTTATTGCTAAGTTGCTTGTGAATGCAGGGCTCAATATAGTCTTTACCATGTTTTATAATACATTGTAATTTATTTGTCTCAATCTGCAAAGTAACTAAAGTTATCAAATAAACTAAAACTGTATTAGGTGTACCTTTGTCTTTCTGTCTGACAGTAAATTTCATTTTACAATGCCCACATGGCCAGATAAACTGTTATGTGCCTCACTACAAGCCCAAGGCGGCATCCTCAAATATCTTGTTTTGTCCACAACCCAAAGATATTCAGTTCAGTGTTACAGAGGAGTAAAGAAACCAGAAAATCTTTACAGATAAGAAACTGGAATCAGTTAAAATTTACTTAAATTGATGACTAAAATTGGCAAGTAATCTAATAGCTGACAACTATTTAATTAATCGTTATAGCTCTAAAACAAATAATCAATTCATTGGTACAGCAGGAACCTGGAGCTTTTGGAGCACCTGGTGTTCTTAGCAGTGTGACAGAGTATCACTACAGTTGAGTATGCAATCTGCCTGACCAGCTTGCGGTCAGGTTGCATGTTTGGTACCCTGTAAACCAAGGTTCGAATCCAGGTAGGGTGCCTGATCTTGCCTTTCGCTACAAGAAGTATTAGCAGCAAAATATACGGAACTAAATTAGAAGTACAGAGAGTTAAATTGATGATAACACATATCTTAATAATCAGCATTTAGCTGGTCCATCCTGCTATGTCAGACTCCTTTATTATAGGCCTACGGGCAGCAACCATAGCAGCAGCAGCAACTCAGTATAGTAGAGGCTATATGTCATAACCATATGTGGACAGTATCATTGTGTGTAATTATTCTCACTGTCAGAAGGGGGAGACAAAAGTTCTGCACTGCAGGTGTAAGTATGCAAAGATAATCCAGGTTTCTGTATGTCCAGTTTGGTGGGGATTTCAAGAAATAACAAAACACTACAGAATAAATATATAACATGTTATATAATAGTAATTACTAGTGCCTGCTATTTACACGTTTAAAAAGGTGTTTTGCCATAATTATTTTAGAAATGTGCACATGCTTTTGTAAACATCAAAATGGTGATGAAGGGTTTAACTGGTTGAAGGGTGCAAATGGACTATCAGTACACTCCCCCATTCAAGTGGGGCTGCATATCGTTGCTTTTAGGGTTACCTATTTCCTTCTTGTCTGTGTAACCCACAATACACAAGAAAGCACAATAATCACTGATCAGAGCTGAAAGATCAATGAACAGCTACCATCAAAGAACTTTGAGCATGAAAAAACTGAACCACCAACAGCTCCTATTGAACTGTCCAGTTTACTGTGGCAGTTCTAAGCTGTTCCCAGGTGTGTTTGGGGTGTGTGTGTGTGTGTGTGTGTGTGTGTGTGTGTGTGTGTGTGTGTGTGTGTGTGTGTTTACTACAGCTGCACATATAAAATTACATAGTGGAAAACATTAATATTAAATTAGCATGAGATGACAAAAAATTTAAATGAACTTCAATTATATTCATATTGCAGTATTTTGCACTGGCAGTGTTTGTGGATTTATTTCTATAAATATAATTAGCTGCTGCTCAGTGCTACTCTCCTGTTCCTTTACATAAATCCTCTCTTTTCTCTTTTTGCGCCAGAGTAAACTTTATCACTTTTTAACCATTTTTTGGTACACATTGTATCTTTAAATGGCAAGCACATTACATTAGATGCATGTTTGTAGATATGTTTGAAAATACATTCATCATAAGTGACTGCTAGCATAAAATGAGATAAGAAACAATAATGCCAGCAGAGAAGACAAATACTTGTACAGCTATTCACCACTTAGACCACTACATCCACCACCATATATAATCACTATAATTCTTCCTCATTTACCTTAGTTTCTATCACTGACCATGCTCTTGCCTCTACATGTTTTTTTCCCCATGAATAAACAAAATAACTGCTCTTCATAACACACCACTTACAAATTCACTCTTATAGCACCTGACATTCACAGCATCTCCACCCTTCACATTATGGGATAACCAATGGTGCATGGGGGAAAGGGCAGTCAACCTGACAAAGCACAAGGTGCACAGGGTGTGGTGTTTGGTATTCTTGTAGCCACAGGTATATGGCGCACCTGCAGCACATATAGAAACTGGGAATGGATTACAAGCAATAGATTGTCAGTGTGGTGGTTTTACAGCATGGCATCAATCATGGCCACTCAAGTCAGCCGCACTCACTTACTTTGTACTTTGCACCACCATATACACCTCTCTAATGTTGAAGAAAGTTACTCAGAGTTGCTTCTCCTAAGAATGAACTAATTTCTTATTCAGAAGGCATACATTTAGATTCATATTTCTGAAAATATTAGAAGATAATTAAATAAAATCGGTGCATACCAACATTGGTTAAATAATGCTGTTACACTTACACAACAAATGCAGCAACTTAGAAGTGCTTGCTACTAGCTTTGCACACTGGTGTTTGCAAAACAGTGTTAACAGTGATGACAAACAAGCATTTTTTCCTGTAAGATATTTTAAGACAGAAGCAGTGAGTGGCTAGAATAGAAAATAATAACTTTAAGTAATGACTTTTCGTCCTGCTAAATGAAGTCAGTTTCTACATTAAAATCTGTCCTTGTTTTGTAAATGACCAAAAAGTCCATTTAGAGCAGTGCTAAAATGGGCAAGGTATTTCCTTGTTGAAGAAAAAGTACAAAATCTTGCAAAATATTTTTTGCTTAAAAGTCAGGAATTATGTAATGTCTAAGCAATGTGATAAGTTATCATACCCATAAACTAAGTGAGTGAAACATGATGCTAAAGGTCAAGACACAATAGATTATGTACTGGAGTGAATCAAGCATATACTTTTCATTTAGTTTAATCACATTATTCCTTGAAAACTCCATCTAGCATTATTATTACATTATGACTAAATTCATGCCTGTAATTATTGACATGGATGAAGACATGCACTGAGGGGCAGTCTTTCTTTAAATAATCTCATTGTATAATACTACTAACTTTATTAATTTATTTATTTTTGTGAATAACTTGTGTAGCGTCGAAAGTAAATTACAGACATGAAAATAAAATGGATCTTGACATCTTGGCAAAGCTAATTTTGCGACTTAAAATGAATGTGGATCAGGGGCGTAAAGTGTGTGTGTGTGTGTGTGTGTGTGTGTGCGCGCACATCTTGCACTGCTGTGACGCTATAACGCTGTTCACAAACAGACAGACATAGAAACATTTGGCAAAGTACTCAAAACTGCTTCTGTGGTAGTTACCGCTACTGTAGGTGTATCCAGGACTGCAAATTGCCATGATGACACGCACAGACTCACAAGGTGAAAACAATACCAGCCACTCTGTTGCAGCTTTAAATTACGGTATTTTCTTAAATTACTCCACTGTTTTCAAGTATTTATATAGACAAATACACTGGTATGTCTCTATACAACAAAAAAGCACCATTTGAGTTGGGTGACTTACATGTACATGTTTTAATTCAATAAATTTGACATTAACAATAAAAAATGATTAAGCATTGTATTTTTCATCAAACATATATGTGAAAGGTTTATGTGTCTGAAGAAATACTTAAAAGAAACATAATTGTTTGTATTGGTATTTAAAGCCAGTATGCCAACAAGGAGTAATCAAGGTCCACTATTACATACTGTATGATTTTATATGATTGTGTTGTGAATATTTCAGCGAAAGCACTGCAAGAAGTGTAGATTAAGTTTCTTTCTTAACACAGTTGTGGGTGATTCTTATGAAGAGAAACACTACCCCACAGTGGTTAGATTTTCTCAGTGCTCCAAACTATTTTCCATTCACACTCACTGAATTTTGCCCCCCAGGAGTAGTACACTGTAACGAAACAGAAACTGCGCTTATGTTGCTTTCACTGAAAGTAAAACTGTATTTTAATTTATGCCATATGTCAGAACGTTAATCAATGTATGGAAGAATTTGAAATGTGACACCAGAGTTTCATTATTATAGTGCCAGTGATGAACATGATGAAACAGGCTTGTGTCTGTCTTCATAAAGGAACACAAGAGAGAGAAAGAGGAAGTTAAAGAATTATGGGATTATTTGAACAACACAGATCCAAGATATTAACTAGAATAGAATACTGGATTAAATAACTACAATTCATAAATAAAGTAATCCCAGTGGTGGACAGTAATTATATTACTTAAGTATATTTACTTGAGTATTGTAGTTAAGTACAATTTTGAGATACTTGCACTTGACATTTATTTAACATCTTTAATAAATTGCACATTTAGATTTTACATACAAAGCATTTGATCAGCTTATAAAATGTGACACATTGTTATGGAGCACACTACTCAGCAGTATATTAGCTTTGACCAAGCTGCAACATTTTAACATTAAAGCTTTAATAATATGTCAGATGATTATCTGTAACGTGAGAGTGTATCACCCCACTCTGTTGTTCCCCTCAGCTCTACAGAGTATTTCAGCTTCTTACCGCTGATTGTTTTGGTCCACTCCCACTACTCTCATAAGCGTTGTTTTCCGACACAGCAGGTACCTATACGCCGCGAAAACAGCTCTAAATCCCACTGTGCACTACCTGCCCAGAACCAAACCGCAAGCGGACAAAGTTAGCATTTAGATAGTGAGCATAATGGAGCATTTACCAGCTCAAGCGCCAGATGTTTCACTGAAGAATCGGTGGAGACCAAAACAGAGCTACGAGAGAGTGGACTTCATCGGGTGGCCACAAACTCGACCGCAAATGAATGAAAATGATGTCTTCTCGATGTGCATACTGCCCCCAAGTGGCCAAATAAATCAATTATTGCAGGTTTGAAGCATGTACATGCGGGTCCATGCAGTCAGCATGAGGTCAGTTGGTTAATTACTAAATTCCTGATTTGGAGTGTTAAAAATGGATTTGGGTAATGAGAGACATGTCTGAGTCAGTGTGGATTTGTTAAAATCTCTGTTTACCAGTCATCCAAAATTAATGGTAATGGCCACAGTTGTAAACATTTGAATGGAAATTATGCAGGATACACTATGTAATTCCCTGTAATGGCTTCGAAATGACTAACAAAGAGTCCAGCGTCACAGATTTCTTTCATACTGTTCTGATTTCCTGTTTACACAGGACACAACCTTGGCTGTCACACATGCCTATCTTCTTCTACCAAAGTCGAGTTGGACCTCTTCATACTGTCATCCTACAAGATACGTAGCTCCGCTGTGCTGTGAAAAATGTCAGTGATTGTCACTTTTTTGTCGCCCCGTGCTGTTCCTTTTTGCTCTGCTGCTCAGTAAAAAAGGCAAGCCTTAAGGGACAATGTGATGCTAAGGCTAGAACACTTATTATGAAGTAAGGGATAGAGTGACCGTAACGCCAGATGACGCTATCTGTCTGTCCTCAGAGGAGTGTCAGTGGTCACAATGATCACCTTCTTCTAGAGCTGCTTTAGATGTCTGATGTTCGTCATTCCCAGACTGTAATAAAGATTCTTTTGTCTGATGACCATAGCTGACACAAATATGGAGCATCTCAGGCAAAAGGATCATAGAAACAGGGCAGGCTGTGAAGTGAACCAAAGTCTTCACTGGCGTTTCAAGGTAATGAAGCACTTGTCATTTTGTTCAGACAGTATTATATAAATAACCTTGGGACATGGCTGTGTTTTTGAGCCTGTGAAAGGGGGCTTTGATGACATGCACAGTTGCTACCATTCAAGTCTCAGTGTAGCTCATGGGTGTCATGTATGCCAATTTTGTATCGCCCAACCAAGAACTACTACATTTACTATAAACCCTTGCCGATGGAACTAAATACAAACTGGATCGGGTTGTACTGACTCAGATAGATGAGGCTTACGGATATGGTGACCTAGAAATGTTAACTATTAAGGCCTACAGCTAACATTCTCATATTAAAGGTTACTCATGGATATAATTCCTCAGCAGCAATGGAGGACAAATTGCTCCAAAGAAGCGTCTAAAGTCTTAAGGCCTAAAGCTACTTCTCTCATTAAGTTACTCATGTATGTAATGCCTTACCAGCAAAAGAGGGCAAATTGTTCCAGGTTCTTTAATCAAAGAATGGTTGTTACAAGTTAATGAAGACACTCTCATATTAGTGCATATGTTTCAGTTGTCATTTTTGTTAAAAAGGCTCTTAGTGAAGGAAACATTGTGGCACAAATGTTCTGTAAGTTAAGTTTTATCCCCAAATTACCATTTAAAATCTGTCAGAATGCATGTCCAGTAATTGCATTCTTGCATGATCGGCCTATGTGGTCCTGTCATTCATCGTTTCTGTCTGTATAAATGCTCATTGTGATACTGTCCCCTCAAGCTATGTTCTAGTATCTGAGCATGCTAGCATCAGTACAGTGCTCACTGTTGTTTCTCACCAGTTGGTGACATATGTCTGACATAAAGTATCCTGCCAGATGAACAAGATGTGCCTTCATCAGACTGATTTCTGTGAATGTTCAGAACTGACAATAAAATCCATGATGGAGTTTACTGTCCGTATTGTGACCCTAAATGTATTCTAATTTTCCTAATGTGGAAAATAATGTGAGGAGGTTTTATTGACAACACCCCTACATACATATTGGATGAAACCATTCAGCACAAAGCAATCAATAGACAATGAAGGGTATATAAATGCTTAACAATAAAATGAATAGGGCAGCAGCTAATGATTTTTTTTCATTCTTGATTAATTGAATCAATTAATTGTTTTGTCTATAAAATGTCAAAATAGATGTAATGGCCATTTTGTTTTTACAGTTAAGTATCTGTGCTTTTAAATAAATCATCTTTGACACATTCCCTGGAAATAAAACATTTACAAGCGGTTATCAGGAAAGAATATTCATAGCATACAACAAGGAAAAACCCACATGATCATAAATTAAATTTGGACCTTTTTAGCCACTGCGTTGCTCACCCAGTGTGAAACTCTTCCCAAACAGTCCCAAAACATAATAATTGAAAACCACAGCGGCAAGAGAAACATAGAAACACGTATTAGCCCATGTGTGTCCTGTAGCTCCAGGCTGTCTTTTGAAAGCATGCTGTCAGATTAATTTTCAACCTCTCAATCTGAAAATCCTGCTGATGGCGAGGTTTGGCTTATCCTGCCTGTTCATTGTGGGACTACATTTGCAATTGATGGAGCACCAGAAAACCATGCTGCTTTCCTTTGAATGCCCGTAAAGTGTACTGGGTGTAAACAATAACAAGAAACAGTGGTGTAATTTGAACAGCGCAGTACGTAGGGGGCAGGGAGTGAAAATCAGTTAAAAGGATGCAAATTTGTTACATGTTTGGGCTAAAATTATTGACAAAGCAAATGCCATCTTAGTGAGTTGTTTACTATTGGTGGATGGAATTAATCAAAGGAAAAGCTGTCTAATAAACCTGTCAAATCCATCAGCTAAGCTAAATAAGAAAGCAAAAATCAAACATTTCATTCTGAACATATCCTAAAATCTTGATAAATACATTGAAAACAGCCGTGCTAGTGGGTGTGTGATGCTTTGAGCTAAATGCTAGTGCCAGCATTCAGACATGCTCACAAGGACAATGCTAACATGCTGATGCTAAACATATATAATGTTAATCATGTCCATCTTAATTTAGCATGCTAACATTTGCAAATTAGCACTAAACACATAGTACAGCTGAGGATGATGGGAATGTCATTAATAATGCAGGTATTTGGTCATGAAAAAATCACCACTGTTATTAAATTTTAAAGGGGGACATGAATAATTGTACCAATTTTCACTGCAATCCATCCAATAGTTCTTTAGAGATTTCACTCAAAACGCCAAACTCATGGTGGTGCTAGAAAAGTCAGTAGATCACCAAACACATTAGAACTGATCCTCTGGGGACCATGAATGTGTGTATGTCCATTCAGGGCAATCCATAGGTGTAGTGATCAAAGTGGTGGAACAATCGACTGACCGTGAGATCAACATTTTCATCCACAGAGTCTTGCCTCTGAATTGTAAATGGCACAATTAGTGTTCATCCTTGTTTTAAAATCAGTTGCAATGTTTACACATTGCTTTGTTATGACACATTTGAAGAGTAAAATTCCTACCTTGTTGAACCTCACTTGACCTGCTGCGACTGCATTTCATGCATTTGGTGTACTAAATCCCAATGTCACTCTGCAATGACCCCGACATGCATTGCACAACCCCTTCTTCTTTCTCAGATCACCCTATTTCCTTTTTGTCCTTGCAGAGTTAACCCACTCCCTAGTGAGTGAAAACAAACGATTTTCTATTAGTACTCAAGTTTCAAACGGTGAGTGTGACTCACCGTAGGCTTATACAACACAAACCTTCATAGTTCTCTAAGCTCTTCTCTCCCATCCTCCATTCAGTAACTCCTCTCATTCTGTCTTTCTCTCTCCATTTTCTTCACCATCATGCAAAGTCTCAAGGGTAGACTGAATGTCCTCTTCCGTTTGGCTGCTATTTTGGTCTCCATGTCAACAAGATATGAGTCACCACACCCTCCAAAAACGTGGACACAATCACTAAAACATGTTACTATTAATATAGCAATCAACCAAATCATACTCTGCTCACACATTACAGTGCGTCAATCATGCTTGGATTACAACAGCTGGCCCAATGATGTGAAGATGAATAAAAGTGCTTGAACATTTGAAAAAAGCATCGCACTGTAAGCATTTTCTTGTAAAAGAACTGTTTAAAGATTCGGACTTCTCTGAGACTAATTTTATATGCTGCTGTTAAAGCACGTTCAGCAAACCAAATATAGGATTACATATTCTGCGGGTGTGAATTCCTGGTAGCATAAATGTATAGATTACGTATACATTATGGATACATCATTTGCCTGGAAAACATTCATATTTTCTAAGCTATAGGGCAGACAGACAGACAGAAAAAAAAAATCATGATATTTTTCTCTCTGTCACTCTGTCTGCCTTACCCTAGTAATTAACTCATAACCCCTTAGATCAATGTTGGGACCCCTTGTGGGAGGTGCTGACCCCCAGGTTGGGAAACATGGGTACAGACCGAAAAAACGAAATTTTCATCCATCAGCTAAGTTAACCAAGAATGCAAACATTACATTCTGAATATATCCTGAAATCTTCATGTATGCAACATAACAAGACAAGAGTTTACAGCCATGGTAGCAGGTCTGTGAGGCTTTATACATAGGTGCTTTGAGCTAAATGCATGAGGACAATGCTTACATGATGAAACTCAACATATATCATTTGCTAAACACATCTAATATGTTTGCCATGTCCATCTGTCTGCCTAAAAAGGATGTTGAATTTCTACTGACAAGCAAGAGGCAATACAGTTCAGCCAAATTCAATTTAGTATACCTATGAACATTGAAATGTGTTTAAAGTCGCTAATTTGATATTATTCATCTGCTAATAAGTAGCCCATCAGTGTATGACAATATTTCTGTAGACTGAAACAAGCATGGCAGAGAACATGGTTTCTGCCTGACTCAGGTCAGATAGGGGCCATTTCATGGGAGATGAAATGGCCCCTTCCCTAATGTCTATCCTCTATTTCAGGCACCCTTGCTCAAACTTCATTTTGATGTTTCAGTTTGAAGTTTCATGATTGTATCTTGCACGGTTATGATGCTATCACTTTGCTCACAAGGTAACAATCCCAGCCATGCTGTTACCAAAAAACAAAACAAGAACAAGCAGACAAACGGACAAAACAAAACGGCATACAGAACACATCCTGACACAAGCAGCTTCTTAAAACCCCATATGAAATGTCTCTTCAATTACAGACACTGGCTGTGTTGGAAATTGCAAAGTAATTTATTGCCTACTAGTACTGCATGCAGCCTACTAACTGAACAATCAAGTATGCCATTACAAGCGGACTTTTCACACTGAAGCACACTCAATTAACACTTTTTCTTAGCATCACATGACTGTAATTGATCACAACATTACTGGCCTGAGCTACCGCTGAGTGAAAATTGTTTCACATTATCAGTAGTTTTCCCAGTTGCTTTGCTGAACAAAGGTTCTGGGTTCAAATGTGCCAGCAGGCTGTCAGTTTCTGCGCAGCTTCTTCATGTGTGGGTTTCCTCTGGGTGTTCTGCTTCTCTCCAGCAGACTGAAGACATCCAGATTAGGTGAATTGGACATCTAAATCATCCGTCAGTGTCATTGAAATTACAGACAAGGCATTAAGTGACTTGTCCAGGGTGTGGGCCACCTTCTGTTGAATGTATACTCCAGAACTAGCTAAGAAAGTATTAACTGTGATCAGATTGGTAGTGTGGGGAAGTTCAGCCAACAGTTTCCAAAGTAGGATCTGCGGGATGTGTCCAGGTGCCAACAAATAATCACAGAATCTACACTCTTTTGAAAAATTAAAGGAATCAACCATATTGGTAACACAACCAATATGTTTTGTAACAAGGCTGTGCTAAAAGACTAGTGTTTGAATAAGGAAATAAAAGAAATATAAAGCAATTAAAGATAGGCAAATATAGATATATGTAAAAATACAAAATATACAGAGATTCTACTGACCTATGTGGTGTACTTGTTAGCAAAAAGTTGCTTATTTACACATCAAGCTGTTACGTAATCAAGATTATTAAGTCTACCTAGCGAATGTGAGTCCAATATACACTCTTTTTTTAACTCAGATTTTTATCTCTGAGGGAAATATCAAGCTCTCTAGCTGTTAAAAGCTCCACTACGTTGACAAGCTAGTCACAAACTCCGCTGTTTGGTGCTGAGTAGGTAGTGTACAATGGGGTTTTTTAGAGCTTATTCACTGAAAACAGCTGCCTGCTGCTGCCAAAATGACAATATTAGATTTATGAGAGTGAACCAAAGCAGTAAAGTTGTGGGCTTACAACAATGTAAGGTAAACAATGAGCAGAAACTAGGTTGCACAAACTGTGTGAAGACACACATGAAAAAAATAATGGCCATGTGATTGTTACAGCTCTATTTATTTTTATAAGCTGAAACTGAGCTGAGTTCTTGCAGTTGAAGCTTTAGAAAGTTGCACGCTAAAACATATTCACTTAAAAAAGTCAGTGATATTTGTCATTTTGAACTCGAGATGGGCAAAAAGTAAAGCATTGTGTACTGCACATTTGGTATTAGTCATCAGTTCAGGGCAAGTTTTGGACACCAAGACTTGTTTTTGTTAGCGCCAATCACTGCTCTCCTCTCTGACTGTCCTCACTCGACTCCTGTCTACCTCTACAGTTAAAAATGAATAAATGCCACCAGGTGATGAGGCAGAAGACGAGTCAGAATCAGGGAAGGTGCCTCTCATATGGTAAAACACCAATTTTCATTCACAATCAGCAGCATGTCATTCATCCTTTATGAGACCAAATGCAAAAATATGTGTGTGTGTGTGTGTGTGTGTGTGTGTGTGTGTGTGTGTGTGTGTGTGTGTGTGTGTGTGTGTGTGTGTGTGT
>JAPMOB010226935.1:0-10711 GCA_029875015.1 Lepomis gibbosus
TGAGCCAATAAACATGCAGCATTCTTGATGTGCCCACATCTAAAAGTGATTGTAATTGGCTGTGGTGATGTAAACACTAGTTCAATAGGCTTAATGCAACAGCGCGCGATGTAATATTTGCGACATAAAATAATTGCTACCAAGAGCGGCGACACAACAAACCTGGTGAAGCTCTTGACTGTGCGTGGAACGTTGCTACAAGTAGCACCTTTACTAGTTTAACTACATTAGTAATCAGTAGCTTGGTGGCAGCGTCGCTGTTTTCTGAATCAAATCAAAGCTCTTTTATTGACAGAGTAGCGCGGTAGCTTCCACACATGCTACATTTTCCCAAGGATCAGTAAGTGACGCCACCGCAACACACGGACCTGTATGTGCAGCCGGCGGAAGCGCTTCCTGTGACGGTGTCATCACGTACCGATCCTTGGGCTGATGTCTGCGACTTTGCTGCAGTGGATTAAAGACACGTGGCTGAGTTTACTTTCTATTGTGATGGCCACCTCTTCCTCTAGTGAGGAAGAAACTTTGGTATGTAGTATGAGATAAGAGATTTCTCTCTCTTTCTCTCAGGCCTATTGTCATGAATGTTTAGTTTGCAATGTTGCCAGAGCACAAATTCACATATAAATAATAAAAAATATAGAATTAATAAACAATGAAATGACATTATAAAAACTAAAGAAAGAGGAATAAAAACAACAAAACAAAATATAGGCCGATGTTACATTGAAAATATGTCTTGGTTTTATCTTGGTTTTCAGAGGAACAATTATTAAAATAAACTATTAATGTTAATAATGTGGTAATTAAGTTACTTTATACAAACAACAATGGTTCTCCGTTTGTTGAGAATAAAATTGGTATCGAAAAAAGTATTATTCAGGAACCGGTATTGAAGTCGAAGTATGGTATCGATATCGAACATCTTTGAACGATACCCAGCCCTACTACCGAATCTTTTCAGTACACCTTAAAGGGCATTATTGTGCTTAAAAAGCCTAGTTCACACTACACGATTTTTAGCCCGATTTGGCGCTCAGTTGTTACGTGCAAACTACTCAATGGCGCATCAAAAGGCCCCCCGACACATTTCTGACACGTCAGCGACACATGCCAGATATAAAGCATAACAAATATCTGGAGTTGGCCGACTCCACATCTAGCCAATGAGAACAGGCAGCTACTTTTTCACTGCAAAACACTTTTTACTCCCCCCAGCTCTCTCTGTAACTCAGACAACCCCTGCTACCTGCGTGTGCTAATCCATTCTTTCACCCACATTTTTTATCTTTATAATTGGTATCTTTATAATAACAAGCAACAGCTGTTTCGTGTGTAGGTTTGTGTCATTTCCTGTTTCACATTGCACGTGTGTTTTCTTGACAAAACGTGGTTTGGAGACCAGCATCGGGTGACACAGCCGCTGTCAGCTCGTGTAGTGTGNCCCCCCCCCTGTCACTGATCAGTCACAGTGTGAATGCCACAACGACTTCAAGACTCCTGTCACAAGACGGCAAGTTGTGCCGTCGGCCGACGCTGAAAGTCGTGTAGTCTTCACAAGCCTTAAGATGGCAGAGATAAAAACAGGGACTGTTTTTAAATAATCATTCATTTTCTAAATGGTTATTTGAAGTCAGTTTTACATATAGTAAAGTTAGTAGCTTTGATTTAGAGGTTTTGAGGCTGATATTGATGTTTGAAAGATCTGATAACAGTATATAGGTATTAATAGTGTTAGATATTCAGTATTTGACATAAGCCTGAGAAGATGAAAAGGTCAATAAAACAAAAATCCTGTTCTTCTCAGTTTTTCAAACATAGGGTAGATCAAAAATGAGTATAAAGTAAAACGGTTGTCTGTGGTTCTCATGGCAGCCTTTACTGTACATTTATTTATTGGGCTGCATGCAGAATCAAGGCTTTCACAATGCAGTGTACCGCTGATTGCAGGTTGCCATTGTGTGTTTGGGTAGTCCATGTTCACAGAGCCTGCAGACAATGGAGGTCATGAACTGAGGCTCCACCAGCTGTGCGCTGCATTTTCAGGAAGGCAATATGTACTGCTAAAGGAAATTAACTATTGGGGTGCCTTTCCTAAGTGTTTCCTCCTCTGCACTTATCTCTCAAAGTATCCCTTTCAACTTCTCCTGACTTGCCAATGCATTTTTCCCCATCTTGTTTGCACTTGTGTGTGTGTGTGTGTGTGTGTGTGTGTTCCAAACTTTTTCAACAGCAGTATAAGCGAGGGATGGAACACACAACCTGGCGTTTTTGACTCCCACACTTCAGTTTTACAGACAAGTAAATACATTCCTGTAGCGTGTTGGCTTGTGTTCACTTTTGTCTGCTTTCGGTTACTACGTACTCTGTTAACAGTGTTTTCATTTTGTAATCAGTTGAAAAAGATGAACAAATTTTTTGAATTCAGCCTTTGGTAAGTAGAGACAGCAATTATAAATAACATTGTTTTTTATAATTTTATAGTTTTTGACGCTGGCATCCGATTCGATGCTTCCTAACACACATTGTTAGAATCTCTTTTAAGATGTGAAGACCAGCTATAATGCATTATGTTTAGACATGCTTAAAGTTGGACAATTATGATTTATGCTTATATCTTTGAATAAGGCCACATATTACTACTTATTTGATTTAAACAAAAATTAAAGAGTCATCTATGGCCAACAGCTGTAGTTTTGTGTTTTGAATGACTCCATAAATACTAGCCTCGGTGTCGAGTGCTATGGGAGAAAACGCCCTCTAAAACAACTTCTAGTGTATCCATTCTTATTCTGACAACGTTGTAAGTGCAGAATTGATCCCGAATCTGAAAATGAATTGATTAAAGGTAATGACTGTATTTACAGAATCACACCTTAGTTTAAGCTTATAGTTAGTGTCGCAGTTACAGAAGTTTGAGCCACTTAAATAATGCAAAACATCTCCAATCTTGATCGTATCAGAAAAATTAAAAGTACCTAGTAAACATGGTAAGCCTGTCTGCTCAACACAAGAGGAAGACAGTTGAGCCAATGAATACTTTAATGTTACGGCCAGCCAGCCCAGGAGCTTCACTGAGACTTGGGTGAGAAGTGATTGTACCTACCAAGTTGGTATTACCTACTGCTACCATTATTACCTACAAAAATACCTACATTTACTATTAATTAAGTGACAAGCCATTTTTGTGTCATTCATACTGACTGGAGCTGCTCACTGCACAGAAATGTGGTTGAGCCGGATTGAACAGCTTGGGCTCATTAACCACAGCTCATAAGGATGACCTGTTTTGATTTGATTGTGATGAGTGAAAGTGTATATCTTCATGTGATCCAGGCTTTAGCTATACATCCAAAATCACTCCCTGTTTGTTATTCATGCTTGCTTAGTAAACAACAGTTCAGAAACAGTAGATATGTCATTGGTAGCAGTGACGTAAAGCTTCTAGCACGATTGGCCGGCGCCTGCCCAGTCCAAGAGATGTGTTTTTCTATTGTTTTGGTATTTTAGTGGACGGCATACTTTATGTAAGCCGTTTGTTTAGACAGAAACAATGTTTCCAGATTTATCTACATTAGTGCGAGAGAGGAAGGCTAAATGGTTTGTGTCACATGGGAATCTGTATCTGAAGAGCTGGTGGATACACTTTAAGAAAACCATCCTGTAATTGGAAGGTCACATTTTCTTCAGTTACCGTGTGCATCAGCACCGGGCAGTGATCTTTTAGCTGTTTCAGTGTTGCCTTTCTTTTGTAGCTGATGGGTATGTAAGTTTGTGTCTTACAAGGGAATGTGAAGAAACAACTTCCTGTTTACAGTGTAACAGGGCTGGGGAGAACATGGAACAGAAAGTTGAACCACTCTATAGTTTTCATTGGTAGATGAATCCTGAAGCTTTTGTCTGCGTGTACAGTTCAGTGCTGAATTTTGGACACCTTGAGTTTTTTAAACATTTTATGGCGCTCCAACATTTGTTTAAGATCTGTACATTTCTTTCTATACACTGAAGTGATTAATGTACATTTGTGGATATTTTAAAGTTCAAATTAAGTGTTAAGCTGTACCAGCTGTGCAATGAAAGCTTAGTCCTGTCAGTGATTCGATTTTATATTTTATAACATTAAGAAACCATTTAAAATGTTTTATTCTGCCTTTTGAACAAATATTTGCAGTTGATTGTACAAACTTCACAAAAATAAAGCATTTTCCTTTCCCCCCCAAAAACTTTGTGCAAACGCCATCCTCTTTTTCTGTATCATACACCCCATTGACACCTTGCATTAACATGCGTTTTTCCTTATCCAATAACCTATCCCGACACAGATCTCATTTTATTGGTTGGTGTAAATGGGTCTGAGTGTGTAATTGCACTGGGATGCATTAGAGAAAGTGTGAGTTTGTTGGGCTAGAGTGGCTATGTAACTGAACCTGATGGGTTAAATTTATTTTGAGGACTGTCATATGACTGAGAGTTGGCCATTTGACACACAGCCCAGTGAGTCTCTTAGCAGTTAATTACACACACACACACACACAGGATCGTAGTGTTGATAGCTGCTGTTGAGGAGAGGAATTTTTTGATTCAAGCTATAAAATAAAGGAATATTGGCCAAAAATGATGAATATGACATATAGAAATCATGGTCAATAGAATTTAATAGTAAATGTCAATTAAATTTGCACATCATTGTTTTACAGAACCAGGCAATATTTGTCATTTATGATCACACTCGCACAAATTCAGCCAACCCATGCAGTGTTGTATTGCAATAGCTTGCAGCCATTTTTCTTGTCAAATTAGAAAAATTGTTTCACTTTCCTGTTTGAAATTATTTAAATCAAAATTGGATCCCAACCAGCCAACGTCAAATATGAAGAGCATGACTAAAAGATAATCTTCTTAAACTTCCATGTATCAGCCCTCCGTCAGCCACACTGTGTCTGACCAAGCAGCTGTTTCTAGTAAGCTTTGGGTTAGAAAAATGCAACAAAATGTAATTAGTGAAATATGAAATCTGAATGAGTATACGTTGTTTGCACCACAACAACTTGTGTCCATGCGTTTTCTTACTTGGCTGTCTGTGTCTCTCTCTTTCTCTATGCTCACTCTCATCCACTGATTTGTTGTTCTGTCACACTGCAGATGCGCACAGCCTGCGGACATGTCTTCCACACAGACACACACCTGCTAATCCCTCTCCCTATGGGGTGGGAAAGCCTCCTCTTTCAAACCTCTTAAAGGTGTGAACACCATCCATTTCACACCTCTCCCCCCCCTCTTTGTTTTTTGTTTTCTCCTCTCTTATTAGGCCCGCTTGCTCCAGCTGGGCCTAAGTGATGCTTAACATGTACACCTGCACATTGTGAGCAGCAGCAGCCAGTCACACGGACCGTTCTGATTATGTTGTGTTTGCCGTGCTGGGTCTGTGTGTTTTTATGAGAACTCATGTTTGTATGTGTAATGTGTTCAGTGATGGTGTGTGGGGTGTTGGTGGGGGGGGGTCTCTGTTTTTGTCCTGATGAAGTAGCCTGAGATGGGTTACTATGGTGACAGCACTAGCTGCGCTTGCAGTTGGCTATAGTGCTCCCCCTGAGCACCTATTGATAGAAATGCAGTATAATATACATAACTATGTTTTCAGTGGTGTATAAAGACCATACTCAATGAACAGTTATGTTTTTATTACCTTAGAATGAACCATTTCTATCTACATACTCCGCGGGTCCTCTTACATGATGCCGCCAAGTTTCCTATAGTAGCCCATCTAGAAAAAGACAAGTCTCTATTGAGTGCATTTGGTCACTACGTTCAATACGTACGAAGAAGAAGAACAAGGAATGGTGGTGGTAGTAGTTGATTGTTTTATTAGAAATAAGATAGTGTTTCCTCTAGGATTTTTTTCAGCAGCAGGGGCAGGCAAAAATCCCACAGTGCCCCCCGACAAAAATCCTTTTTTTTCTCTCACTGTGCTGGCTTTGACTCTGTTTTGCAGTTGCCCTTATCTCTGCTGACGCTCATGTTCACCCATGCCAATGCTAGTACTGGGCCCACAGAGCACTGAAAATCTTAAATGAAGTAAAACAACAATTACTCCCAGAAGAAATCATGTTAAGGTTAAAATTACCATTTCACAAACCTACTAAAGTAAAAGTACGACAGTACCAACCAAACCACTTGCTTTGTTATGAAAAGCCCAATGGATCTGATTATTCTTTAAGTATCAATGAACATAAACTGGGAAAACCGGTGCTCCTGATCTCCAGTTGTGTCACCGAAAGATTCTACTGTTCTGCCGACCTGTCTTTACTATCGTGTCAAACTAAAATACTTCACTGAGTCGTGTAATTACAACTTCTTCACATTATTATTATATCATTGCAAAAAGAGGAATAAGGACATAAAGAAGTACACAGAACTTTGATTCGTGCAACGTCACATATTGCATATACACATTTTGCAAACATATAATTTGTAATATGGTTATAACGGTTAGTTTGCTGTCCATGCAGAGTGCACTAGATGTCTGCATGATGTTTCCATGCTCTGATAATGTTAATCTAACACATCTTTGTAGTAGCTTCCATGTTGATTCCACATTCTGACTTAAGAGCACATGAACACACTGAAGTCGGAAGAACGACTTCACAACTGTTGAAATGGGAACATCTGAGGAGCACGTGAATGCACTGTGAGCCGCTGATTGCAATTTGCAACCCTCACCTGACCTGTAATCTGACAGGTCAGTTCACACACTGAGGTCCAGTGTGCCGTATGATTAACGACACAGTGCTGACCTGTAATTACTGACCTGTCTGGCCAATCAGCATGTGTCCTCTGATATGTCGTAGGAAGGCATAGAGTCTGTCAATGACTCATGAGTCTAGTCCTACTACTGAATTCTTGCCTTCTGCAATAGCAGTGTTTTTATTGATCCATACTGATAATCTTGTCAGTCAGTCGTTGATTTGTCAGTTTCGCATTGGTCAGATCAGTGCTTACTGATCAGATGTCCACAGAAGTCTTGCACGAGACTGGCAAACAGTGGTGGTGATGCTCTTCACAAACCCCTTCTACTTTCACAACTTGTAGTATACACACACTTCACTGCATCCTCACCAACATTATGACAGATGAAGAGGGAGATGGAAACCACCTGCTTAACAGAAAGACGGTATACAAAGTAACCTTCTGTCTTGTGCCCACTGTTACTGTTCTGTCCACCCCTGCACCATTTTCATAGTCATGAAACCAGATGGGTGAGAATCTGGCCATGCTTCAGAAAACCACTGGCCATCAGTAAATGTAATCTCTTAATTACAGAATATGTGCTTGTATGATTTCATTTTGGGGTTCTTAATGAACTTTTTATTCAAATACCTGGTTTGTTTTGCGTGTCGAGAGTTTTTTTTCTGTATTGAACAGTGGCCTTTATTTGTCATTGGCAGTGAAACATATAATAACAGACCCACTAATACCACCTTGAATAAATTTCTCGAGCTCAGGTTTTTTTTTGTTTTTTTTTTACAGTGGAAAACATTTAGTGTGAATCATCAGATTTGTACTAGACCAATCAACCAACTATGGGGAGTTTGAAGACAATGACTCACTGCAAACTTTCAAAACCCGCAACTGTAGGGCGTATTTCTTTTTGAAATTTATTCAGAAACTGGTTTGATCATTAGCAAAGATCAAAGTCCTACAGCGAGCCTGCAAAAATAATTCTCAGACAAGCAAATTATAAAATTTCTCCCGACTGCGTGGTGGATTAAATTTCATGTGAATTCAGTTGCAGGGTAAAATAGTATTGAACAAAAAACCCTGCCGATTACAATAGCCTGCATTTCATTTAACATCAATTGCTGCAGCTCACAGAGGAACTTCCATAGTTTCAGATACTGATGTGATTTTGGAGCTTACATAAAGAGTGGGGCTGCTTCGTCCCTAAAATGTGGACCCCTGCAGTACTTTTAAAAAGCACAATCTGAAATATGCTTCAGATTGAAGTCTACACTTCCTCTGTCTGTATGTTCTAGGGAAAAAACTAAGCATTTGAGTAGCGATGTAAGCATCTATTATAGCAAAACATTAAGCTCTGAAGCATTCAGGTCAGACCTTTTCTTCTTTTAATGTCATTGGATAGTTGTTGACACGTGTGTTTTCTGTGTGTGTGTGTGTGCGCGCATCATGTGCCTTCTGCTGCTGTAACAATCTTTAACTGGTTATTAGGTGTCATGCTGTTGACACTGAAGAACAGAGTGGAGTGAAAGGAGTGTCCCGGCGTGGCAAGGCTGATACTACTTCCATCCGGGCCAAAACATTGGAGGGACTCGTGCCAAGTTGACGTGAAAAGGCACAGAGAGACGAAGTGCTTGCACTTATTTTATGAGCCTGCATCAAGCATTCCTAATTCACTTACAGTTAAAGGGGACCCAGATTGAATCATGCCTTGCTGTTAAATGACAGCGTAATGAATGGAAGTAATTTTACAATGCCGCTGTGGCCACAGACCCTCCACTCCAGGGGCCCGTCTGTCAGAGGCTAGCTAACAGCGAGTGATTTGTCGCCTTATGAACGTTAAAATGACGTCACTGTTCCTTCCATGCCATACCTAGCATAAGCCTGGATATCCTGTTTGAAGAAAAACCAACAGAGGAGGGGAGTAATTGAAAATCTTAGGGAATTTAGGGTTTTTGTGGAAAAACAAAACATCAGGGGGAGGGGATATTATTTGTCCATAATCAAAGACCAACGACTAAACGTTTATAGATGAACATGTTCAAAGTACTGTTCTGCTCCAAGAAAGTGGTGTTACAAGGCAGAGAGAAATGAAAACGGATTTCTGCAGAGATTCATAACACATTTGTGCTGTTGTTAAATTTAAACTGATATCACATTGGGTTATTACCTTTCATTGTCATAAATAATGTGATTTTAAAAAACAATAGTTTTTTATTAGTAAAAAGAACGCTGACATATCAGAAATACTGCCTTTTTGTCTTGGCTGCTCCAGCCGGCATGTCTGTGTCTTGATTGATAGCCGCTGGTAGAGTACGGATGTTACACTGTGGTGAATAAGAGACTAAACAAATCTTAAACAAACAAGCACTATAGCCCATAGGTCATGTGTTGACAGTGTATTGTTAGATATTGAGGTTGAAAAACAACCACACCAATAACATCCAACTGGACCAAAGAGACCTTTGGAGGTACCTTTACATGCTGTTACCTGCAGCTAATTTGCTATCTAGCCTGCAAATTAACATTGTTCCCTACAACCATTTGTTAAAACACTCTGAACCGGCTAAGGCGCAGGACAAGACATATTCGCTTTTGCAAGTTGGACAAGATGGAGACTTTAGCAGGACACCTAGTGTAGTAGTTTTTCTAAAGCCCTGTTTTCCCCTGCACGGTACCAGCTCGCCTCGACTGTACTCGAGTGTACTTTTTTTGGTTTTCCACTGTGGAAAAGTTGTACCTGCTACCAGGTACTTTTTTCGGCTGAAGCGATACAAAAATTTGACGTGAAAACACAGCAGACTACTGATTGGTCAGAGAGAATCGTCACTATTCACTGCATCATCATTGCACCAGACAGAGGCCAGAAACAGAAAGTTTTATATTTTACAATCCAATAAATCCAATTCTGGTACGTTTTGAGGCGAGAAATCAACTGAGTTGATTTAGAATATTGGCAGTTTAAAAAAAAAAAAGTGCTTGAAAGTTTTCGGAGTTGAGGAGCTCTGAAAGTGGCAGCGGGGGAAGCCTGCGAGGCCAGCCAGCCGCCCGCTCACATAGCCCTCTGCTCCCGCCGTCACACAGACCGCTGTAGCAACAACGGCAGAAGAAAACACAGCTGTAAGGTTTTCATACCACTTATCTGTCTTTACATTCTGAGGAATGTTGAAACGTTTTAACTTAAATCAAGAGACAGCTGTTTGTAGGTCGCTGATGTGTACATTGCATTGAGTATTATGTCACGGCAGTTGTGTGTGTGGCGTTGCTATGACAATCAGCTACATTGTGAGGGGTACTATCTCTGGGTGCTATCTGCAATTGAAAACGGAGGACGGCGGGCCAAAGTCGAGTCGAGCTGGTACTAGTAATAGAAAAACAGCAAAAGTCTGTAGCTCTGTCTGCTCTGCTTATGATACAACAGCGTTACTGTTTTACGTGAGATTTGATTGGCTGCATCGTTATATAAAAGTAGTCCACCTATGGAGATGAAAACCTGACAATTACTGATAAAGTAAAATATTAAATTTAAATGTCTTCCTTTTAGTTTCTGATTGGTTTTATTCCTCAAAGGACAACAGAGGATGCGTGATTTGCAGAGTAGATATGTATGCTTTAGTAGAAACACAACAAAAAGCAGTTTAATTTCAGTTGGACTTTAAATGGACTCAGATACTAAAGCTGTGGGTACAGGCCTGAGCAATGGAAAAGGTAGAGGGAGGGAGAGATATGGAAAGAAGGAGGCAGAGAGGGTGTGTGTGTGTGAGTGTGAGGTTTTCCTGCAGCAGCCAGTGAGAGCTGGTGGTCTTAACAGTACAGACAAACGGACCATTAAACTGACCCGGGCTCTCTGCTCCATCCAGCCTCCCTTCTGCTTCTCCCTCTTTTCCGTCTTGGTTTGTCAACTCTCCCAACATCAGTCTCTGTTTGCTCCTGTACCACTTTGCTTTCTCTATTGCTCAAATTCAGCCCTTTTCAC
>JAPMOB010226938.1:0-24417 GCA_029875015.1 Lepomis gibbosus
GGGTCTAAGAGGCAGGTAGATGGTTTAGATGAAGAAATTATTGAAGTTAGTTGATAAAGACTGAGGGAAGCAAAGCAGTCCAAACACACAACTGGTCTCACAGCTGTTTCCAAAGTTCCTGAGTATTGAGTTAAGTCGGTGCCAGTTGAGGGCAGGTCTTGGTGGATTTTGTTTCTAATAGCTAGGATTTTATCATTAAAGAAGCTCATGAAGTCATAACTACTGAGAGCTATGGGAATACTTAGCTCAACACAGCTAACTAACTATGTTAATCTAAAGGCGTTGATCTTAAAGGCTTTGACATCCACCCATAGCCCCTGACCCTTACCCCAGACTCACACAGGTGGCGTGTGCGCACTACGGCTGCGGCACGGTTTTGACCCGCCTCAGCCCAGCGTCCACTCTCTCTGGATCCCCCTCCATAAGCGTTTCAGCAGCGGCGTGTTTAGCCAGCCCCACATTGTTGACTTGTTGTTTATTTGTCATTTGTGTGCTTGTACAACCAATCACAGCTCCCTTTCCCCCAGTTCCAGGCAGTTCCCACATGGTGCATTTCAGAATAAGAGCGTTTTGCCTTCCTGATTTTGCTGAATTGTTTAGATTTAGTTGATTTGGTAAGTTGTCCTTGATTTTTGTGCTTCTACTATGTGTAAGAAGGCTACATAGTTAAATTATTTATTTTTTGGTATGTTTTAACTTTTTATTGTTGATATATAATCGGGAGTCTGCACAAGGTATTCTATCTTGAAAATCAACCAGATTGTCTTTGCCGTTTTTGTGTCTGACTTCCTGCCCAGCTCAACTGTGCTGCTTGACGTGTCTTCCATCAAAAATAGACCAGCTGCCTATTCTCCGCGCAGTGGAGAGCCACTTCTGGGATGCTTGTAGTCATTGTAGTCAATGTTTATGCTCACACTAGAAGAGACGCTTCTGGGACATGCTCTACTAGTGTAAGCATAAACATTGACTACAATGGCGGCGATTAGCTACGCCAGCCGTGGTGCCGCCGTAATGCAGCGCACATGCTGTCTGTGTGAGTCCGAGGTTACCGTAACCTTCACAGGGGTGTGTGCCTAAACCTAAGTCAGCGATTGTATGCATGTCAACCATTGAACCCAACAAATCGTACGTCCGGTCGGGAAATGTTTTTGCCATTTTGGGAGTCATGGACAAAACGCCACTGGCAGGGGCACTATTGTAGGATGCGCTCATATGAGTCAAATTTAGAGGCGGCTTAAAATTATCTATGTTGACCTTTGGTTGGGGGAATTGTTGGGCACCCACACCATGTGACCCAATAACCGTAAGCACCCATAAAAGGAGTGTTTAAGAACCACACATCCCATTCCTGACTCCTAAAGGTAGGGTAGAGAGAAGAGGAGAACCAAAGGCAATGAAAGCAAAATAAAAAGAAGAGAAAGGAAAAAGGAGAAGAAAGGAATGAAGCAAATAAGAGGATAGGAAACAAGGAGATGAGAGAAGAAGGTAAAAGTGTAAAAAGAGCGATGGAGTAGGAGAAAGAAGAAGAGAAGAGAATATCTCTGCAGCCTGTCCCCCTCCTGGCTTTAATCATCTGGTTTAGATCATACTCTGTTTCAATCGCTTTACTCACACATACACACAAATGAGCACCAACATGCACGCACACACAAACACACACTCACCTAAGTCCCCGTCACCATGGCAACGGCACACCTCTAGCACTCTTGTAATCAACTTTGAAAATAGGAATAAAGCGATGTGTTGGCACGCACATGGAATACACACACCAGCACAAACAAACACACACACACGCATAAACACAGAAATTTAATTAGAATTAAATTCAAAACAAGTGATTCAGTTCCCGTGTGGAGGAGGGGGGGTAACTGAGTTATAGGACAACAAAGCGCACTAGACAGCAATCAAGTATCAAGAATAATACAGTCCATATTTTCCCAAATACAGCATGTAGAGTTAGAAGAAAAAGGGAAACCTGAGAAATGTGCAACACTCTCCTGCCCACCGGGTTTTGCTTTATCCTAGGTTTCTTTTTCTACAGAGAGAATGGATGTGGCGGGAATAACCTTTATGTGTGTGTGTGTGTGTGTGTGTGTGTGTGTGTGTTTGTTTGTGTGTGTCTGAATCGCAGTCGTAAAAGGAAATGCCTCGAAAATTGTCCGTGACTCTGAGAGACGAACAGAAAAACAGCCACAGATGAAAGGAGGTGGAGGACGCTGCCAGCGTTAAAGAAAAAAAAAACACCCAACAACAAATCCTTTCTTCCTGTAAATGAAAACAAAGCAGAGGAGGGGCGGTGGATTGGGACTGAAAGAGGAACTGAAGTGGACAGATAATGAAAAGACAGATAGGTGTGGTGCATGAGGCCTGCTTTCCCCTGCTCCCCCAAACCAGATCTCAGACCTCTTCACCTCTGTCAGTCTCTTTGTGCATGATCAGTACCTCATATGATGTGAGGTGGAGGGCATTTCATTACACACGCAGAAACCTCTTTTGGGATGACAAAGTTCCCATTAAGAGTCCTTTTTAAAAGACACAGAGACAGAGACAGAGAGAGATGTTCCAAGGATGAAGCTCCTACAGATTTTGTAGAAAAAGTTGAAATAGTCTTGAAAATATTCTACTCTATTGTAAATGTGTCGTCCTTGCTGAACCACAATACAAGCATGTTGTAAAACTTCTTTATTTACCTCCAACTCTCTCTGCAGAACACAGTCCTTGCTGCCTGCGGATCCCCATCACAGACTTCACACCCTCTCTATATATTAAGTCTGATGATCCCAATCAATTCTCTCACCCATAGTATTTCCTTTTTCTTGTCATTTCATGTGTCACTTTTCGTGTGCGTTTTCATGACCAAAGGTTATTTGGAGCTCAGAAAAACTCACCCAGGATTCCTCCTGGTGAAAGATCTTGTAATGTGTGAGCCCCTGTCGCTGATCAGTCGTTGTAGTGTGCAAACAACATCCACTTCAAGATTCCAGTACAGCAATCTGATGACTTCGAAAGTCATATCATGTGACCAATGCATTTGTTTTATTATTAGAAAGACAGGGTTGGAGACCTATTGTCTCTATACAGCCTGGGCAACCCACCTAAACAACCACACTGGACCAGTGTAGGACCCAACACTTTGTCACACCATGCAGTGTTGGCCATTTACACTTCATTTAGCTGAAAATCTTTCCTGCCTGTTAATTATAGAGCTGACAGCACAGAGCACATAGTGTATAATGAACCCTGTGGGAGACCATCTACAGACCGCACAGTTGTCCTGCAGTCACCCTTCACTGCACATTGCCATAGGTACTGTTCATTTATCATATTATGCTCATGGGGTGATCTAAGGTGTCAGGAGAAATAATGTAATCCCCACCAATTCAGGTAGTAGCATCCCTAAGCATAGGGTTGTCATTGACTTGAGTATTATGTTGTATTTTCTTTCTATTAAAGGAGAATGCTCATTTTCAGGTTCATACTTGTATTTAGGGTTTCTACTAGAAAGTGTTTACATGCTTTAATGTCCAGAAAACACTTTATATGTCTCATACTGTCACTGCTTCAGCACCTCTTTTCTCTCTCTCTCTTCTGAACACTCAGTTTTAGCTCCTGTCTCTTTAAGGCACCCCTCCCTGAAAGCCCACTTGCTTCTGATTGGCCAGCTTCCCAAAGTACAGAAGCAGGGCGGGGCTTAGCGTCACTGCTATGCCGGACTAGCCCTCACTGATAACTGTACAAAAATACTTTTTCAGGAAAACTTTTTTCTCTGGTTTTTTTGAAACTGAATCAGAATCTGATGAAGAAAATTTTGTTTGATTTTCCCTCCAACGCCGACTTATGTAGTTTATATTACTGGTTACTTTAGCAGCTGCTACTGAGGTAGCTACTCACTTAGCTGTGCAGCTAAGCTTCTGCCAGGCCTGGGTGCTTGGTGCTCCGGGGTTGTGTCGGTGTTTACACCTCTCACATTAGTACAGAATCTTTGGACCACTGGTTCAGAGCCAGCTGTTAACAGGAGCTACTGTTAGCAATAGCTAGCGGTTAGCAACCTGTAGCATTAGCAACAAGTAAAGCTATCTGTCCATCAGGAAACTTTATAAATCACAGAGTTGAGGAAGAGGACATCAGAGGGAAAACCAGAAAATATTTAATTTTAACATTAATGGCTGTGTGATGTGTTATTTTGAGGGGACAGCAAATTTACACTTTTATAGAAGCATGTTACAAGTGATGAGAGAAAGGGATCTCTGTTTGATCAGGGATAAGGTGGAGAGTCTACTTAGAGACTCTGGCACGTCCAGATAGGGGATTGAGCATATTGTGGAATACAGGAAGCAGGAAGCTGTCTTACCTTAGCCAACTGTGAGTTTACCCATTTTGTAAAAGTCTTCTTCTGTACGTCTTCTCTTTCATCTGCCGGAAGAAAAAACACAAACAGTTAGAAAAAAAAAGGTTTGTGTGTGTGTTTGACTGGACATTCCAGACTCTAATCGTTCTGACTGACTGGTTGATAATCTCAACATGTTTAACTGTGTCTCTTTGGATATCTGAATACAGGCGTCTGTCTCTGTCTCTCTCTCTCTCTCTGTCTCTCTCTTAAACAAACACACACACACAAGAAACGCAAGTGGTGCTTAGCATGATAAGAGGCTCCTCTAATCTCGCTCAGGGCTAATTGCATCCTCATCATATCAATCAGCGCGCCACTTACAGGCCTTCACCGCCCGGCCGTCACCGTCACTCTGCAAACTGGAGTGAGTCTGCACAGTTTCCACTTGTTGCTCTAATGAAATGACCCCCCTCTCTACTATTTAAAAATCATTACTGTGATCACAGTCATTGTGGCGCTGCTTGCCATTTGCTACACTTCAACAAAACCAGATGCAATCAGAACAAAACTTCATTACTTTTCATGGAGTAAATATAGTAGATGCTGTCTGATAAAGTGACTCAGCTAAGCAGAAGTTGAGTTTCTCTTGTATTCCTGAACGTGTTTTAATTTTCTTCTGTCAATCATTTAGTGAGAGTAGGTGTTATTACTTTGTATCCAAAGCTCATTTTGGAATTTAATGTGCTCTATCCATTATTTAGGCTTCTGCATTGCAGAATTATCTAATAAGACCATAAGAGAGATTTAAAAGTTCTCGATTTGTACCAGAAACTTTCTGCCAAAGAAAAGCTAATTATTCATAGACTCCACTCTCTAAATAACCTCTGCCAGTGAGCTCATGAGGAATACAAAATGCCAACACCTGCTCTAGTGGAACTGAGCATTGGCCAACAATAGAAACTTCCATATGGTAACTGAAATAAATGTGAAGCAAGGTATGTTCAGTCAAAATTCAGGGACAAGGACAGAACAACCACTGTATGCAGAAAACCTGTCTTTCTTTCAGCTAACTGTGCTTTACATGTTATCAAATGCTCACACTAAACTGTAAATATGCTGAATTTAATGATAAAATAATGCACAAACAATTAAAAAAAATCCTTTTTTATGTCATAACTGGACGTATATGAGGATTCACTATTGAAACTGACTGCATTTTGAGGTAGAACAAACCAAGAGTCTACAACCATGCAGCTCAGTGGTGCTTTGAGCTAAATGCTAACAACATGCAAATATGCTCACAATGAGAATGCTAACATGCCGATGTTTAGCAGGTTAAATTTCTGCCATGTTCACCACCTTAGTTTAGGCTGTAAGCATGACAATATTTGCCAGTTAGCTGTAAAAACTAATTACAGCTGATGTAGATGGGATTGTTACTGCATGACAAGTCTAAGGATCACCAAAGTTATTAAAATTGATCATATTTGGATTTGAATATGTGTAATGCAAATAACCAAAAACAAGATATTCCACTCAAAATTACAAATGTTAATCTCATGGTGGCGCTAGGGGTCTTTACAAATTCCATGCCTTGTCTTATTTCTCTGTGGGATATGCTCTGCTGTGTTCTCCCATAGGTAATCATCTCCGTCACTTTTGCTTTCCCACCTGGTCAAAGTCCCTACATTTACTCCTCTCACACATCTGGCCAATGATTTTTTATTCTTCCAGAAAAAAATCTTGCTTTTCTCCTATCTTTACACAGGCCTACACCTTTTCTCTCTTGAAATGCAATTGCATGTTCTGTAGATCTCTCCTTACGCCCGAGTGAAACAGAAAGACCTTAATGCCTTTTGTAACCAACAAATAGTCCGGAAGGCAGCAAGTATTTTAGCCTCTCCAGGACATGCTCTGGCATGTGAATTCTCTCTGTTGCCTTCTGGGCATCGTCATCCATTACCTGTGTGCAAGACGAACCGCCATTTCAGATCTTTTATCCCTTCGGCGATCAGACTTTTAAACTCCCTGTAGGGTTCTTTGGGGTTTAAAATGTGCACATACTGGCTGCTTATATGTTGTGAATAATGTATGTGTTTTGTGGTATTAACTGTTGCCTCTAGTGGGATTAATAAAGTTAACTGAATTGAATTGTCTAGGACAGAGTGACAGACTTTCATTGTCATCTATGGAGTCACGCTGCTAGCATGGCTATAAAAAGGGACTTATTCAAGAGCAGAAGCATATGACCTCAACATATTCTACAGGCAGCCTCCATTTAGCATTATTTGCCAATTATTTGTGATATTTTTTTCTTAACACCACCCTCTGGCCATTATTACATTTACTTCACCATGATTGCTAAAGACCACAACTAACACTTTGGTTTTCTTAGTGTAATTAACTCTTAGTCTTGTTCATCTGCAAAAACAGAAAATTCAGATAGCAAAATATTAACTTTAGTCATAGACACTCATATTTTCCACCTTCTTTTGTGAGCTTTTGTGGACATACACATGTCAACTTTTTCAGGAACAAAGAAATACAGCCCTGCTTTCACAGCTTCACGGTCGGGCATTTTCCGCTTTCATTGCATTTTTAAAAGGATTCAAAAGGTCCAAGGTTGCAGGATTCCTTTAAGCGGCTGTAGAAAATGTACTTTTTCAAAAATGTGGCTTTTTTCCCCCAAATAGTGATGACAATAGGAGCTTTATTCCAAAATGAGAACTGAAACATTTGACTTGTCTTAACTTGATGAGAACCCCAAGTCATACGTATACAAGGAACCCATTCAATGAGATACTGAATGACAGCGATGTAATGTACATTTAGTCAAGTACTGTAAACATCTGAGGTACTTTACTTGAGTCTTTTCTTTCTATTTCTACTCGAATACATTTCAGAAGGAAATATCGTACTGTCTATTTTACTACAGTTATTTCAAAACACATTACAATGTTTGCATACAACACATATAGAGAACTTATAAAATATGGATAGAGGTCTTTGTTTTGTAGATTTTAGATTTAGTTCAAATAGTATGTTCAGGCTGTCAGAGAGTTCTGTGAAATATCTTGAAGGAACGTGTAACTATACACACAAAATGTCCACTTTTACTCCTTTCAGGGGCATTTTGCATTTTTATTCCATTTTCAAGGGGCACCAAAGACGAATATAACATGCTTGTGCCTTTCAATCATTTGGATTTGTCGTACACGGTTTTGTGTGTCCCCCTACCAGGTGTCATGGCTCTAGGAGTTATATGTGTGAAGGTACTGAACCCTAAATGAAAACCTTTGCAATTTTCAAAAATGGAACCAAATATTTTACAGAACTTATTTTTTGGTCCCAAATAACATTTATGAGGTTTAAACACTTATTTAATAGTAAACTAATTCCATGTGATGTTTCGTTATAAATTAAGCTAAATTAAGCAGTTCATTGATTGATCAAGTTGTCAACTGACACAAAATGAATTGGCAGTTATTTTGATAATAAGTGATTGTTTATGCAAAAACATTACATGGTTCCAGCTTCACATATGTGAAGATATGCTACAGTTCCTTTAAATTTTCATTGTTAGAATTTAGATTTTTTTTAAATTTGTTGGCCAAAACAAGCATTGGGAAGACGTTGCCTTGGGCTATGAGAACCTGCGATTGTTAGCTGCAGTCTGATACAAAATAGTTGAAAATTTGCTCCACCACAACCAACTACAATAAATCCTGCTTTTACATTAATGCATTAGTAAAAGTAATCAAATGATAGAAAGTACAACATTCTCACAGGACATGTTTCTTACTCACTTTTACTTAAGTAACAGGACTTCCAGTGCTTCCTCTACTACTGCAAATTATGTTGTTTTCTAAAAGTTAATATAAAGTGTATTGGGGATGACCACATGGCATGGACATTACCCTCCACTGTACAGGATGTTTTCCTCTGTAGCAGAGCAGCATAGTGGCCTGTGACATCCATTACAATGGAAATGACGACATGATGACTTATAATAACACCTCTCGCCCGCCTCTCTCATTTGACTGGAAATGGGGTCACCTCCCATTACTACGGGTAATAAATTACACTCTCTTCCTGAAACAGAACATCAGGTTAAATATTACACCAGCCCAACTAACAATACTCTTTCAGTGTGTGTGTAAGTGTGTGTGTGTTGACACCAGCCAGGGATTGACTAATGGAGCTGATAATGAAACTTCTCCCTTAATTAAAAGGTCCCACGTTGAGCAGTGCACTGTGGTGAGACGCTGGACACACACACACATACACACACACACACACACACACACAGGCGTCCAATCTTAAGAACACTTCCACACACATACATGCAATGTGAGATAATAGAAGACTGAGCGCTGAAGCATGAATGAAATTGAAGCATGTAGCAAACAATCTCATTTAAAGCAGGTAATCCATTCACATCTGTGTACAGCATGTGTGTGTGTGTGTGTGTGTGTGTGCGTGTGTGTGTGTGTGTGTGTGTGTGTGCCACCGTGTTCCCATGATGCAGGATTCAGTTCTCTGTGCATTAATGCCTTTGAGAGTGCAATATTGTTCTGGATGTATTAGTGTTCAATGAATGTATTTTCAGATGCTGTGGGTGTGTGTGCATTTGTGTGTGTGTGTGTGTGCGTGTGTATGTGTGTGTCTTTGTATTAAGGCAATTTCTGGTCATTTTAATGTCCACTGTTCTTTTCATAGCCAGACTATTTTATGATATTTTAGTTAACTTTAAAAAGTATGTCTCTATGTCAATTAGTGATTTTAAGTGCAAACTAGTGTCCCTGTTCTGATCGTCTCGTCTAGAGTTTCCACTGACATGTAGAACAGATATTGACAGTATTTTCAGAAAATTGGTAAAAGTAAATGTGAATTAAGGTGTTTACATCTCAGACTGTTGTGTGAATATTAGGAGTTGGTTCGTGGAGATATATGTTTCCAGCCGTCTCTGTCAACTGAGGTGTAGGAATAAGTAGGATGTGACTTTAATCTCCTTCCAATATTGCATGATCAATAATTGTTTTAGATGGTTTGTCCACTGTAATATCTCAACAACTATTAAATGTATTGTACTGAAATTTGGTCCAGATATTCATGAACACCGGTTATTTTGTTGGTCCCCTGACTCTTCTAATACCATCAACCTGTCACTTATCCAGCACCTAATGGATGAAGCATGGTAGAGGTATGCTTCACCTGTAAAATGACTGTTATTGATCATGCCTGTCCATATGATGAATAGAAATCGCTGGCTGCAGCTTACTATGTTGTTTAGCATGTTGCTTGCTCATGGCGCAATGTGGTCATTAATGGAGCACAATCGGTTGTTTTTGGCAGCTGTCATTCCCAGAGCAAACATCTGAATATATACTTAACACTATCCCTGCAGAAAATTCCTAAAATAGCCCAGCTCTTGACCGTGTGGATCAGCTCAGGACATTCTTATTTCATGTTTCATTTCATATAGATCAATACAGCTTTACATCTAGGTGAGTTAAGGATGTTACAATATGATCTTATCCCTATTTTGATCATATTACATTATGATGATTGCATTAAGCACAGACATGGTTATTCATGTCCCTTATATACATGACGCAGATGTGTGAGCAAATTAACCGTGCAGTTATAGAACGCGAGGCAGCCAGAAGTCAATTAATTATTACAGCAGTGGCTTTTTTTAATGTAAAATGCATGCAAAAGGTGTCAGTGGAACAGACCTTTAACAGTACATTGGACATCAGCACGTGTATGCTTTCTATTATATATGAACACCCTTGTGCGTCTGAGCGACTGTGCGTAAAATTGCATATATATGTGTGTGCTGTCAGACAAAGTGAGCCAGTTTGTGAAAATTAGCAGGCAGGGCAGTAAGAAGTCAAAGACTGATGGAAAGAAAGGCACAATCAATAGCCCATTTAAACCGTTATTCTGCTGCTACTGGTACCTGCGACAGCTTCACTCACATACACACACACGCACACACACACGTACACGCACACAGACACCAACATATATACTCATGACTCATGTACAGAGCCACGTGCATATCATTAAAGTGACTCATCACTGTCAATAGATTAATCTTAGTTTGAAATAGGTGTGAGACTGAAGAGAAAGAGAGGAAATCAAGAGGAGAGGTGGTAATGAAAAGGAAAGGAAATCCCAGGAAGAGAAAACAGAGTAAACAAGGCCTGAAACTAAAATGAAGAGAATGAGGAAAGACTACAGGTAGAAAGGAAATGAAGAAAGAAAATGTAAAAAAGAGAGCAACAGAGAAGAAAACCAGACAGTACAGAAAGAGCAAAGTAAAGTTAGACGGTAGAGCCCAGAGATAGATAAAGGCAAGGCAGTGTATTTACGATTATTAACAACAAGGCAATTCAAAGGGCTTTACATAAAACATAAAAGCAACATAGGGAAATTGAAAAAAATTCAAATATAATTTCTTAAAGGGTGAAAAAGTAAATAAAAACAGGATAAAACAGGACAGTAAAAGTCACAGTGCAGTGAACAATGCTGACCTACAGCTTTAACATCTGATTTAAATAATGGTAAAAAGAAAAGTCTTCTATCTTGATTTAAAAGAACTGAGAGTTTCAGCAGACTTGCAGTTCTCTGGGAGTTGGTCCAGATATACGGAGCAAGAAAACTGAACACTGCTTCTCCTTGTTTGGTTTTGACTCTGGGGACGGAAAGCAGACCTGATCCCAGACGACCTGAGAGGTCTGGATGGTTCATAACGGAGCAGAAGATCAGAAATGTATTTTGGCTGTAAACCTGCTTTATTTCCTTATATACATGACTTTTTCGCAGATGTGTGAGCAAATTAACAGTGCAGTTATAGAATGCGAGGCAGCCAGAAGTCAATTAATTATTACAGCGGTGGCTTTATTTTATGTAAAATGCACGCAAAAGGTGTCAGCAGAACAGACCTTTAACAGTACATTGGACATCAGCACATGCATGCTTTCTATTATATACGAACATCCTTGTGTGTCTGCGCGACTGGGCGTGAAATTACATATATGTGTGTTTATAAACCAACAGCATGATTTTGAAAGAAGCCAGTGTAAAGACCCCAGAACTGGAGTGATGTGATCCACTTTTTTGGTCTTAGAAAAAGAAAAGAGAAAAGGTTAAGAGAAAGAGAAAGAGGACAGATACCTGGAGGACACAAAGTAAAAGACAGAAAAGAAGATGGAGGATCAGTCTCAAACAGGTTTCCATGACCAGAGGCAAGGCTACAGAAAATATCTGTGTGACAGCAGAAAATCTTTTTGCCAAACTGGAAAACAGCCTCTAAATGTACAGTGTTGTAGGAATTGAGGCTTTGGGACTCCAGTTAACACATGATCAGAGGATGTGGTTACATGACACACCACAACACGTGTAGTCTGTGCCGAACACATGTACAATCTTTGTTCATATTTTCTGGGAAAAAAACTATCCAAGACAAAACAAGTTTTATTGTTTGATTTTTTGGCTGAGATGAAAGCGTTTTTTTTTTACAAAATCAGCGTGATTACAGCGAATTTGAGGAACAACAGAATACAATGCAAACTGGCGTAGATTTGCTATTGTATTCAGAAGCAATCCTCCACTTGATCAAAAGATTGTTTCTCAAAATGTGTGAAGATCAGCTGAGTCCATATAGAGCGGCATATCTCAGCCCTGCCATGCCTTTCATGTTTATATCACAGAACGATTGCTTCAAAAGCGCTGGAACAACTTCACACACTCTGTCAGTGGCGTCTATAAGAGTGCCACTTCTTTAGGAACTAGCTGGGAAGATAACTTAATATGGGTAATAATATTTAACAAGAAGAAAAACAAGTGTTTACAAATGTATCCAGTGGGGCAGGGATGAACTAAGTGACTGGACATAAAACTGGCTACATGAAAAGGCTGACAACTATACTAACACAAAATCACTGTCCTGTGTACAGAAGTGGCAGCACTGCTGGGTCTGGAGTGTGTTTCCAGGTACAAAAGTCTTCTGCAGAGGGAGCTGTGTGGAGTCCCATAAATGTCCTCAAGTTATGTCAGTTGAGTCAGCATCAGCTGGGTCTGAAGACTGCAGGTGTGCCCTGACGAACTGTCTACCCCTAAAGCGTGATTTATACTCCTGCGTCAGGTCTACGCACAAGCCATGCATTTATACTTGCGCGTCGGTGTCTTTGTCGTCGTTACACCAGCAAACGCTAGTTGGTGGTAGCGCTACAGTGTCAACTGTGTTGACTTTCGCCGCCTGTGCAGGCTAACTTCCTGTCTAGCGCTCCACTATCTTGAATGGGGGTAAAATTATATACGTGTGGCTGTTATAGACATTTCAAACGTTATGAATGGATCGCATTCTTATAGTGAAACGAGTCATTTCGCTCGGGTTGTGATCCACTGTGTTACAGCCGCTGGTTTGGCCCCTTAAAATTAACTTCAAAGGAAAGAGGACTTCCTGTCGGCTCGGAGGCATTGCGAGGCTACCTAGCCAACCAATCACAGTTCTAATGGTCCACGTCGCCTCAACGTGTAGTTACATTTTTGGGGAAGTGACTTGGATTTTTTCAATCCATTATGACAGCGTGTGACGTTGTCTTTTGTGTGTGCGGCTACTTTCAGGCCTTTGGCCGCACCACACAGGAGTCTGATACGGGCCACGTTTACAGAATAAAGTGACCAATCAATCTGTGTAATGTAAAGTGCTCAAATTACTAATGCGGGGAAAGGTTTTATTAAAAGATTTCTATTCACCTATTGGGCTTCATACTTTTCAGAACAAAACTCTTCAATTGATCTCGACATATGGTTGTCTCTGTTCCCCGGAGAAAAACGTCTTAACACCTCCTGTTGAGAAGGAAGCGGCGCTAGCAACACAACTTGGAGTTAACTAGACAGCAGGAGACAGTCATCAGACCTGCGGCACACATAGCGTCCGCCAAACCTCAGCACTTGACAAAAAGTTTTTTTTAAAAGGAAACGGAGAGCGGAGCTGTGTGCACACACAACACAAGCGGCAGCATCAAAGCAGCTGGCCGGCTAATAGAGTCTGCTGAAACTAGGTGGGAGGGGGAGTTTGATCCAACATGCAGTGTACTTTCAACCCATCAGTTTCTCGGCTAATGATGGTGAGAGAAACTGGAATGTTGTTTTGATTCGCCATGGAAGCCAGCTGGAGCCTGTCAGCAGAACAGAGCTCAGTGAAACTACAGAGGCTCGGGAAACGATTGGACAAACAAAGTCCAGGAGGTAAAAAAAATCTGAGCTCTAACCTCAACTAAGTAAAGAGCTTATAGTCATGAAATATGGGTGAAGATTTTGTCTTCCTACCATAAGGGGTGATATACAGAAGTGGGTAGAGTGGCCAAAAACTAAGTAAAAGTAGAACTAAAACTTTATAATAACAAGTAGTAGTAGATCAAGATAATTACTTAAGTAGGCGTACAAAAATATCTACTGGAAAACAAACAATACTGGCATTTTTTCCCACTTTTCATTTTAGTTTATGTGGACATGACTGACTTAACTTTAGGTAGACAATTTTAAGATCTGTCCCGGGACAACAGATGAAAAATAGCCTTTTGGCTAATTCTGGTGCATTTGCAGCAATGTTAATTAATGTACGCTGTCCCTGTCAAATCATTTAATAAAAATAAAAAAACTTGAATATAAAAAAAGAAGTGAATGTAAGTGTTTATAGTGAACTGACAAGCAAGTCAAATTAGTAAGATCCACTAACAGTATAGGCTATTCACCAAATAATAAAACAGTAACATACTATCTAAAAAGAAGTAAAAAGAGCACATTTTTCTAACTTACAGAATCGTGTGAGTAATCATAACTTTTAAAAAAAAACATTTGTTATGCTAAGAATATGAGGCCAAGAGTAAAAATTATATTCCTGAAGAAAAAAAAAAGATAAATGAAAAGAAAAAGAAAAAAATCATATAAGCTCATATAAGCTAATTAACTGTTAATTCCTGTATTTTTATACCTGGGCCCTATTTTCACATAATTTGGGGTCTAAATAAATAGCAGGTACAAAAATCTGTAATCTGGCTTCAGCCTGAAGCCGCAAATCATCTGCAATGGTTGTAAAGTGCTTCTTTTTGCCGCTGACAGGCTCAGATCTATTTCATCATTATTTGCCGAATGAAGTGATTACTTTTACATCTAACTCAAGCGTAATTTTGTTGAAACGCTGACAGTCATAAAATAATAATTTGCCTTGTTGCTTCTGTTTTAGTGACCTCTACCCAACCAGAGCTCGCTGCAGTCTGTTGGCCGAGACGGCATGGCTTTTAGTATGTTTTAAATATAACAGTAAACAAAAAAGAATATGTAGCTAAATATAATGCTAAAAACTACAACCTGGTTGATGTTACAGAAAGTGAAGATGTTGGAGAGGCTAATGGAGAGAGAGAGACTGTTAAGGACTTTGTGTTTAATTGTCTGAGTTTTGTCCTCGATTATGGTTAATTCTAGTGGGGCTGTACAGACGGCCTGGCCGTTCCTAAGTTACAAAAACACAAGTGAGAAACACATTTACACAACATCACTGGCCAGTATGGCACTGAGGAGGAACTAAGCCCACACATCAAAAAGCACATAAAATCTTCCTGTTGTGTGCTGCAAGAGAAAAAGTTCAATATAAATAAAAAGATGCAAGTTTCAACACAGCATCATTTATGTCCTCCTTAATGGCTTTTGCTTTCAAAGTGGAGAAGGACAAAAGAGAGCACTCTCCTCAGGAAGCAAATACAAATTCATAAAAACATTTGAGTCATTTCGTTCCATTTACATTTTAGACTTTTAGCAGATGGCTTACCAAACCTGCAAACGTTAAATAAGCTTAAGGTCTTGGTTCATCAGATTTGCAAACATCCAAATAATGAGGAGGGAAAAAGCAAGACAGAAGGCAAAAACTCCAGTGTTCCTGAAATAATTATGTATTTTTAACAAAGCAAAAAGCCAGATTAATGCATAACACAAGAAAACAGATAGCCTCCTCAATATTTTTGATCAAATCCTGAACAGACTCCAGACTATTAGTCTTGGAGAGGCATTTCACAAAAGCTACGGAGGGGTGCAGGGTGTCTCACACCACTGCCATGGACGCCGGTGGTGGTTTCTCAGCTTCACAGTTAATAGACCTCAGTGGAACTGCTGCAGGTAGCATAAGTACTGTTTGCACCAGCACATTTAAGCTTTCATGTTGAACTCCAGCAGGAATTGAAGAAATTAGGTCCCTAGAGAGGACACACACGGTGTTTCAGACAGTGCGTTTTGTAATGGAGCCCTGAATTCAAAGTATGGCCTAGTTATTGTCTGGTCAGTCCCTGTGTCTGTTCACCTGTGGAAGAGTGTAATACAGCCTTCCTGCAGAACAAAGCAGCACTACTTAAGAAGTTTTCAATATCCTATCCTGAACTTTTCAAATTCTAAGTATGGAAGCATATTCCCATTTATATTTCCCATTACAAGAAACTTCTTACAAAAACAACGTTTTTTAGAGCATAAATCACCAGAAACTTTAAAGACAAATTCTGACACTACAATGAGTCATGCTGGCTCACCACTCTCCACCTCTGCTGTGTTGAGATTCATAAAACCAGTAAATAAGCATTTATATCATCCTATCTCCTAAAGCTTTGCAAATGGAAGCAGCCCACTGGATACAGGCTACTTCGTTAGCTGCCGACTACACAAATTAGATGCTTACTCCAGTTTGTTCACATGTACAGTTTGTAAATTTAGCATATGTGCATAGAGAAGTAGCAACATCCCCCATAATATTGTCAGTCACATCTGGAAAGACTGGATTCCACCTGTATCACTACAACAAATGAAAAATTTTATCAGCGACCTTGTTTCACCTCCTTAAAATCCCTTAAAATGTTAGCAACAGCAATGACAACATCCACTAAAATGCAATCATGCTATTATTAAAATGATGAATAATATTTGTTTGTTATTACCAAGACGCAGGAAGCTAATTGCTCAGCTAGCTTGCTGTTTGCCATGTGAGTAGATTCCAATGCATTTATGTTTAATAGTTATTTTTGTGTTTAAGTTAAGTCAGAACCAAAAACCATTTGAAATCTACAATTTAGGGTTCAAATTCAGAGGGGTTGAGTGCAACATTAGCAGAATGACCACGATAAAGAGAAACAGACCCATGTCGAACAATAGCATAAGTTTCCTTCAACAAACTGGTGGAATTTGTTTCCAGTACAGCTTTTTGATACAGGTTCCAACATTTAGACAAGCAAATTTTGACCCAAAAAATAATGTTTTTAAAAGAAAACATCATCAATGAAGCAATCTAGTTTCACCACTGTGTACTGTGGAGGCACTGTCTACTACTTCATGATCATTATTAAGCAGAAGGGAAGTTAAAGTTGTGCTACACTGAAAATTAAACTATAAATCTCCATATATTAGCAGTGATTTCTTTAACAGCTAATGTAATCCTCTTCTGCAATGCAAATTCATTTGACCTCACACAAAGGGTGACGGTTCTTTATCTCTTAGCCTGCACGAGCTGCTGTGATACACTTGATTTATAATCTCACAGCCATAAAACTTTTTCTAAGAACTCATCCATTTTACACTCAAGCACACCATTGTTAAATTACGTCCAACATTTCTGTATGGAATATGCTTTAGGTTAATTTTATGGCTCAGCTGTTAGCATGCCAACCTTTCTGTAGCACTGCTGTATTCTCAGTGGAAGAGCGAAGATCACATTCAAATGAAATGATAATTAACTGAGTCTGACGCAAATGTCATTTATAGTGTATATCTCCCTGGAGATTATGCAGGACTTGCACTTAAAATGTATTTATAATAAACTGGCACTTTGTGATAGATAAATTCATGGTAACTGTCCGATTGATCATGGAGGCCAATCTCAACAAGCCTGTCACCTTCCTAATGGAGCTCAGTGAAAGTGTAAGCAAAGAAGCCCCGCGAGGGCAAACAAGTGATCCGTCTCCATTGTTGGCTTGGCCGGGCGCAACAAGCATGTTTGTCGCTGTTTTGGCACCGGCTGCCTAGCAACGGTCACAGCCATTAGCCACGGAAGGAATCTGAGACCAAATCCAATCAGATCAGGTCATTACTGAGAGATGAGATGGAGAGGAAGTGATGGAGAGAGGGAGGACGGATAGCTGGAGAGAAAGAGAGAGAGAGGAGGTGGAAACAGATGAAGAGAGGAGAGGAGAAGGAGAGAGAAAGAGAGTGAGAGAGTTACAAAGATGATTGGAAAGTGAGAGGCATGGATGACATGCTTATGTCAGCCTCAATGTCAATTAGCAGCACCATACACACTTCGGCAAACACACTTCTAAACTAATGTCAGCCTCAGTTTCACACACTGTTTTTTGTTCACCTAATCTAGTGACCGCTCTCTGACAGACACACACACACACTCATCCTGGCAGTGCACACACAGACACACATTTTGCCAGAATGTAGCAGCCACCGAGAGATCCTCAGACAGAAAAAACTAAGAGCTGTGTGAGTGAGTGTGTGTGTGTGTGTGTGTGTGTGTAACATTTCAAACTAAGGCTGCCACAGATGTACTCCAGCCCTTTCTCTTCTGCCGGAGAGGCACAGATGGGCTGAACCACTGCTATAATGTTGTGTGTCTGTGTGAGTGTGTGTGTCTGCAGCTGTCCAGGAAAAAATACATTTACAAGCTCCAAAATGTAGAGCTGAGACCCATCATCCGCAGCCAGAGAGCAGGAGAAAGACAGAGAGAGAGAACAGAAGAAAATTGGAGAAGGGCTGGACTGCGGGCAGGGAGATGGTAATAAAAAACAGACATGTACCATGCTTCAGAGAGAGAAACACTTTTGACTTTTACCCTGATTTACAAAAACATATCCACCAGCTGCCAATCACAGCAATGTACACCACATTGTTTTAAAAAATAAAACAATAATGCCTCTAGACATTTCTGTCTCTCATGGACTCATAGAATTTGTTGTGGAGAAAAAAAACTTCAATATACAAACTTGCCAGATTATATTCAATCTTCTTAGGTGGAGAAAATCTATGTAAAGAAGGTGTAAAGTAACAAAAAAAACACAAATTACTCCATCCGAGACTGGTTTCTGATTAGACTGGGTATCAGTCAACCATGTAACAAAAGATGGTATTACAGGATTAGCTACAGCTGTGGTGAACCAATTCAGCCTTTAAAGCCCCTGTAAACTGTAAGTACGGCTCTATGGCAATTATAATGTCTGATTATTTATTAAAGATTTAAACTCCAAAAAACGAATACTAAGTACTTAGGTAAATCTGTGTTATCACAACTGTGTGGGTGCGGATTGATCAGTCTGTCATCAGATTCTGATTAAAAAGTTGCTAAATTCTGATTGGTGCAAGGACGTATGTGGTGTTTTGGGTAACCGTAGCTTTCAGAGGAGCCGACATGCACACCTCCCGCACTTCAACTACACATCATGCAGAACTGTCAGGAAAATAAATCAGCTGATTCAACTCCTGTAGGATGGGTTCAAAAAGGAGACAAAAAACAGACATAGAAACCGCCACAGAAATGTATCCAGGCGGCGTTCGCACGTTTGCCTATATTCCCAGAGAAATACAGAAATCTCTAATGTGAAATAACCAAAACTGTTCTAACATTGGCTGAAAGTAGTGTGTTCATGTAGTGTCCCTTTACCCCATTGTAAAAAAGTGCCTGAGAAAATACATTTTCGCGCCCTTAAGGAACACAGAGACCAGCCATTGTGAGCCATGTGGCTAATTTAGCTTGATCAAACAACAAACATTCACAGTATGAAAAGTTGTGGAGCAGCCCACTGCGATCTTCCCTCAGGAAATAGACACTAAGGCTTCATCTAGTGCATCTGCACCTCCTGTCCAGACTAAAACAGCAAATCAGAAGATCTAAAACAAAGAACTTAAGAAAACGCTGCTGACCCCTTTTTCATTTTAAAACTATGGGGTAGCATTTTACAGGTGAAAACAGTGGACTTTATAAACGATGGCTACCTGATTGGGTCTGATAAAGCATGCAAAGCAGAAACACAATGCTACTGAGTGTTTTAGTTTATGGCATTTTTATCAAAATATTTTATACTGTGCAAATAACGCTTAGCCACTTGTACTGTGCATGCTGCCGTATTTGCTTTGCGACGACGCCACCACCGTTGCTTTAGACCTTCAGTAATAGCTCCACCTCGTCGTTGGTCCATGCAAAAACAATTTCTGACGCGTCGACACGCACAAGCCCAGTGTACGTGTAAGACCACATGGCGTGCGTTTTCGGTCGTTTTAATATAGATCAATTTTTCTATGCACAGCTAAAATGCAGGTGTGGATGGAGAGGATATTAAAATAAAAATGTAGTAGCGCAGATTTAACCTCAGTCCAGTCGAGGTGACACACAATCACAGATGCAGGTGTGTTCCAAAAAACACAGTGCTTGCCCACATTTGGATCTGGACTGACCCGAGACCAGAGAGGGAAAGATGACAGATGAGGAAAGGCCAAAGACAATAAACAAGATAGAAGAAGAAGACAGCTAGAGGAAGAAAAAAAGAACATAAAGAAGGGATGGACAGACGACAGAGACACAGGAATGAAAAACAGAGCAAGGTAATGTACGATGCCTCAGGGAGAAAAAGATAAATAAAAAGGAGAGAAAACAGAAAGAGAAAACAGAGAGGTACAGTAATAAATGAGTGTGACACGGGAAATATAAAAAATAAATGCAACGTGCGAGAGAGATGAGTGAAGACTTATTTCCCCTGGCTGGTAAACCTGTGTTATACTGTACATCCACACCCCCGCTGATGGAAACATATGGTGCTGTGTGAGTGCGTGAGCAGACACTAAATAGTGTGTGGGAAAACGTGTGATGTCTAACTGTGTCTGTGTGAAAGCGGTGCGTGACTGTGTGTGTGTGTGTGGCTCCGTTACCTGCAGCCAAACAGAGTTAGGACAGAAAATGTGACTTGGGAGCAGTAATATTTGATTTTGCTGCTATTTCTGTAGAAATGTTGATGTCAACAAATGACACACACACACACACACACACACACACACACACACAGCAGTGGGAATCTAAAGCTGCTGACAGACAAAAGTACTGAAGCCATTACACCTGCTAAAGCAGCACATGGCTGAACCAACAGCCCGTCACCCCCTCTCTCACTGTATTTCTCCTTCAGTTCAAATCACTTGGTCCCTAACCAGCGAAACACAGTCGATCCACATGTGCATACCGACACAAAAAACTTCCCTACAGAACAATTCAACTGAGCAGAGCAGAGAAAATTGTGCATAAACAAACACTTTTGCTGTTGTTTAATTATCAAAGTTGGGAGTAAACACAAGAGCTTTAGAATGAACAGTGAGGGCCGCACTGTTATCTTCCATCTCAAATAAATGTTTTGGACGGCAATATTGTTTTTATTCATCTATAAAGACAACTAGGACGTGAAAATAGCTCCGCTGCCTCGAGTCCCTTCTTAACTTTGCATCTTTCTTTTTTTATTCTGTTTCAATTTGTTTGGGGGAGGGGCAACATTCACGGGTTACCTGTTGCCGCACTTGGAGAACAGACTAAGGCAACGAAGGGAACAAGGTTCTTCGTCCTTATGAACCATCCAGACCTCTCAACTCATCTGGTTTCTGTCCCCAGGGTCAAAAGGAGAGGGAGCATTCAGTTTTTATGCCCCATATTTCTGGAACAAACTCTGCTGGAACTCTCTGATCTTTTAAATCTAGACAGAAGACTTTTCTTTTTACCAATGCCTTTAATTAAATCAAATTTAAGGCAGTAGTATCTTAAACTGTAACTTTTACTGTCCGGTTTTACCCTGTTTTTATTTTATATGTAACTCTTTTAAAAATTGTTATTGCTTTTATGTTTTATGTAAAGCACTTTGAATTGCCTTGTTGATGAAATGTGCTATACATACAAACTTGCCTTGCCTTGCCCAGGCCGGCATGATAAATCTGGGCAAGGAAGATGAAGTAGCAGCGCTCGACCCTCCCTCATTACTACCACCAGGGTGGCCTTGAGCAACCCTTAACCTCAACTGCTCCAGCAGAGCTGCTCACTGGCTTCAAGGTTTGAATGTGTGGAACTTGGTGAGTGTCTCGGGTAACTTTCTTTCATAAATTAACCTGTAAAAAATAAATAAATAAAAGCGCATGCAAGTGGGCGATTCTGTTGTAACACTTTCTGCTGTGACTTGACTTATTAAACTGATTCACATTTAATTGAAAATGTAATTAACAAATTTAAATAGGATTAAGATGATTATTTTTCCATTGTTTTGTCTTTTGATTTAGGTTTATCTGTAAAATATCTAAATATGAATAAAGGCTAGTTCACACTACACGATTTTAAGTCCAGTGACGTCAATCTGTGCTCAGGGGTAAATCAGTGATCGATCGGCAGTCGCCAGTCGTTATGTGTGAACTACTCAACGATGTTTCAAAACAATTCCCCGACACATTTCTAGAAGAGTCGGCCGACTATAATTATATATAATAATTATTATTATTATAAATGACTGAAACATTTTCATTTTGTGGCATGCAGAAATGCTTTTAAACACCTGTCCATACAAAATGCCATTTAAGCCCTTTTCTGCTGCTCCATCATTTGCTTACTGCATGTGTATGTTTGTGTGTGTGCCACATGACGCGTCCCCACCTGTTCCAGATTAACCCAGTGTGCTCCTTTGCCAGGTAAGGATTAACCTCACTACAAACGCAGATTAAGCACACATGCGAGCACACACGGACACAGGAAGCACTCAGGCAGAAACACACACACACACACACACACACAGTAGAGAGAGACACAGGATAGAAAAGGTGCAGTGGAAAGATAGACAGAAAAAGGGGAGACAGCGCACAAATAAGGAAACATACACTCTACACACACACCAGTCTATTCTGTCACACAGTGTCATGGTAATTCCTAATGACAGATTACAGAGGCTGTCTCTCCACCGTAATGTATTTTCTACTTCCCCACTGCATCCCTCCCACCATCTCCCATCTTTTTCTCATACCAATTTATGTCTTCATAAAAAGCAGACTCTCTTGTAATTACCTCTTCTATAAAGAAAAGTAATCTTTGCTCCCGCTGTGTTTTATTAGACAGGAAGCCTTGGAGGGCTTTTCTCCGCTCTGTGTCTTTTTCCGTTGACTCATTTCAAACACTAAACAAAAGCCGCTGCATTTGCACAGTTTGAAAGGCAAAACTCTGTAGTTGTCGATGAATAAATGTCACCTTTTCAGACGTTTACACACACACGAAAAAAAATCACCTGTTTCCCAGTCAGACGGAATCCTATGCCGCCGGGCAGCAAATGCTTTTCCCGGGCCCTCGGGTCACGCCGCTTCCTCAGCACATCAAGACCACATCAGCTTTCAATTCTAATCCAAGAAATGAAAACTGAAGTTGGAAGCTCCGATTTTTGCTCTACCTGTATGTTTGTTTCACTGCAGCTGTCTCAATCTGTCTGCCAGTCTATTCACTCCGCAGGCTGTTTCAATTTCTCTCAAATTTCTCTTCTCTGCCGACTCATTTTCATCATCCAAGAGTGGCGCTCTGTATTTTCTCATCCCTGTAATTGGAATTTTTTTCAGATCAGTTTTGAATGGGGATTACTGGTACTGGCATCAGATTTCAGCTCCATATTGGAGGGAGAAAAAGACGACATATCAGAAAATTGCACAAATCCAAAACTGATGCGACCAGCAATCTGTAATACAGAAAAGCAAAATGACTTATGTGCATTTGTACACACACTGTAGAAGCCTTTCATGGGATGCACTACTTTTATTAAGGTACACATAAGAGTCTGTGTGTGGTATGAATCCCCAGAATCCCCCATGCACAGCTTTGCACAGACCTGTTTAGACATGGAGAGTACTTAATGGAGAGTGCTGGCCTAATTTAGTTGTTTGTCCATCTCATGTGGCTACCAATAACTCTCTGCTGACCTTCAAAAATTTTAGTTTTATCTTCTGTCTGCTTATTGGCAGAAATAGTTTGAACTTTCAGAAAAAAACTCCCAAATGCTTAGAAAGCAGCAGAGAAATGCACAGAGGATGTTGTTTGTCCATCTAAATATCAATATATTTATCAAATAGTATCAAATATCAAACTCATGCATGGTTGAACCAAAAACAGGTAGAATATGAATGCAAATACACCCAAACACACAAATATTGCATCAGCCAAGTCAAGTGCTCAAAGATGCATTTGGAAACATTAATAAGTCGAATTCACAAGAAACAAAATACAGACCACAGTGGGGTAAGGAGCTTGAATTTTAAAGTAACAGTGTGTTTATTTCTCTTCTTCAGACAAAAACACTGATACCTCTCTTATCACTGTTGATCTCTGTGCCTTAACTTTGAAGCTAGAGTCCATTAGCAAACTAAGCCGAAACTGAATTTAATGAAAACATTTGCAGAATCATGAACAAGTATATTTCTTTTTTTTCCCATTTATTTTGCTTTTTTTTACCATTGCAAAAATTAAATAGTCAAAATGTGCTTTTTACTCAGTGTTTCCCCCAAGATTTGGAGAGACTATGGTGGGTGGGTCCAAGACCCAAGGTAAAGTAAATGACTTTTAATGTTCACTGTAATATGGTTTATACTTTCTGTGAATATAATCCAATTAATCTTATTTCCATACTGTATACGCACTTTATTTTGAAAACCGGACGTGTGTATCCTCGCGCTAAATTCATCAAGTCTGACCCCATTTGATAAATAATGTTGTATGTGGTTCTTGTATCATGTAAAATGAAGACTTCACATCCTCTCTTTAGGTAGGACTCTCATACTGCAACACTTTGTAAACTTTTCCTTGTAAAGAGAGAAACTGACAGGATAAAGTCGCTAACCTGCCTGTTAAGCCCCGTTTCCACTGAGTGGTGCGTTACGGTACAGTTCGGTACGGTACGCAATTATTTGCGCTTCCACTGTCAAAAGTTGTGAATGGTACCAAAAAGCCGAACCGTACCGTACCACTTTTTGGGTACCCTTTCGTTGGGGTA
>JAPMOB010226942.1:0-15391 GCA_029875015.1 Lepomis gibbosus
CACAGCACAGCACAGCACAGCACAGCACAGCACAGCACAGCACAGCACAGCACAGCACAGCACAGCACAGCACAGCACAGTGATCCAGCGAGCGTTGGATTGAACAGCAGTCAATAAATACAGAATTAATGGGCAGGGAGGGAACAAGCAGGTGAGACACATAAGGGGTAATCAAGGTGGGCAGGCAGGGTGGTTAACAGGTGGTACAAATCAGGGGAAATCAGTAAGACAGGACACAAGTCTAAATGTGAAATGCAAATCAGAAAAAGGAAAAGACAGGACTCAAGACAATAGACCTAAAACTAAACAACAAAATTGGGGAATAATTCTAACACACCAAACAAGAAACACAGACCAAACAACGGACCAAAATCGCGACAAAACGTTTTACAATTTGTTCTATGTTTTACAAACTGAGCACAGACTTTCCAGCTACCATCTGTATTTGAATTAGGTAACATATGGTAAAAGTTTAAAGGAACTTCCAGGTTGTTTAAAAGGTACTTTTTTAGAGAGACAAATGCCTAGCTCTGTGACTGATAAATATGATGACAGAATTTTGGTTATCTTCTTTGTAGATTAACGGTAGACAAACCTTTCAAATAGAATCGCCATAAAATAAATGGTGATGATGTTCAGTGGCACTACACTCAGCTTATCTCTGATGGTTTATTTCTAACTAAAAGACAAAACACTAAACATTAACCATTACCATGTAGAAAGTTCCATAACTCACGGTGAAAGGACACTATGATGTATCCTCATGCATGTTTTTCATTCACAACCTTTACCTCAGCAAACGGTGCTCTTATTCTTAGACTGTAGGAAACAAAACAATACAAATTAATTGTGTTGAAGTAAACAGTCACAAGAGGCAGATTTAAAACATAGGATATAACCTGACTTTGTCACTAGTATAGGTCAAGCTACAAAACACTGGTTCCTACAATTCCCATAGTACAATGTGATTTATCATCTATTCATCAGACCCTTTGTGCCTCAAATGCCCACTCCTTTTAAAACACACTCACACACAGATTTTTAAATCCTTAAAAATCCCAGGCTGAGACACCATGAATCCAAAGGCAATATACAGCTGTTTTCACAGGCTTAGTAGTCAGTGACAAACAAACTGAATTTCATGTGTAAAATCGGTGGAGTTTTTATAAACTGAATAATTGTGACACCAACTCAAGGACTCATATGTGTATGTATGCAAACACTTTGTGAATAGTTTGTAATCTGTTACCATGCAGTTACAACCGTCTTACAGATGATGTTGTGGTTTACTGAAAGGTCCCATTAAAAGTCCCTCCTTCAGTCACTGGTCACCAGCTCTTATGTTTCCGTCAGCTACTGATTGGCTGCTTCATGACACTGCTGCCATCTGGAGGACTAATGTCTGCCTTTTCTCTCTCCAGCAAATCCTCATGCTGTCTCCTCCGTCTCACAGACTCCCAGCCTCACTGTGGCAATATCAAGTGAGTGAAAACATCTTTGTCTTTTATCTTTATGTGGCAAAGCAAAGCAGAGACAAGCACTGCATGTAACTGACTAAATGTTAAAACTAATCTGAAAATTTTAACCAAAACTGGAAGTGATTAAACCAGCCTGCATCCCTTTGCAAGCCAATGCCACTTACCAAATAAGTGAGGACAGCACTTCAGTGTTATAAAATCAAATCAGAAATAAGTAGACACTTACACAGCTTCCAGGTTTTGTGATTGAGTAACCCTATTTCAAGATTTTTGTTAAACATATTAGAAACACGGCACAAATCTGTGATTCATCTTTCAAATATGACCAAAGTTAGGCAGAAATATTTACTCAATGTACATGTACAGTCTTTTTCCAGTGCTTTCAGCTGGATCTCTCTTGTTGAACTATGGAGTTTGCTCTGTGTGTTTGTGCTGGTTGGTGAGATGAAAAATAAGTAAGTACTAAAGCACTAAATATTGCAACATTTTTCTTAGAAATTGACAGTTTGTTGTCTCTCAGCCTGTACTTTAGCTTTCTATCTCTGACAGTGGAAAGATATTCTGCCAATTCATTATCTGTTTCCGGGGCCAGATAACATCCCAGTCTACTCTGGCTTTTAGTTTCTTCGTTCAAATGTTTACATTGTGTTATAATCAGGTTTACTCTGATTGGTGTTTGGAAAGCAGTGTTGCAGTGAGCCTGGTCAGAGTGTGTCCTAGAGGGGGCAGTTAGTCTCAGCACCATGGAGCTTTCTTAGTGCACTGGGTATCCCTTCTGTGTCATTGTTCAACACTACAAGTATGCCTGGTATAAATAACTCAAAAGCCCACATAGGAAGGTGGTTAGGCACCCAGGCGACTGGTGTTTGTTTGTTTCCTTTGTGTAAAAAAAACCCCCAGTTGATTATTTTAACTTAAGCTACGTAATTTAAGGCTACTTAAGGGTGTCTAGGGCTCTGGATTAAAGGTTATTAAAACAATTTCAGTGCTTTCTTTTGAATGTTAATAATCAGTGGCTATCTGCCAAACCTTTTTGCGTGCTCCTTTGGGCACAGAAAGGTTAAGTAATGGTCAGGCAATCATGAGGTGAGAGGGATTACTTAGTAACTACTTAGTGTAATGTTACACTTTTCTTAGGAGTGTACAAAAACAGTAATTAATGGTTAAGTAATTACTGAGTCGTTACTAGATGTCTGTGAAGCTTCTCAGTCATCCAGGTCATAGTTATCCAAGAAAGGTTAAAATCAGGGGCAACTGGATTTGGTTAAGTTGTTACTAGTTTTGTGACCCTCAGTGACTGATTCCAGAGTTCATCAAGACTCGCATGGAGAGAGTGGTCAGCATGTCGATTCAGATATTTATGAACTAATATTTATGTGATGATTCATTGGTATCATTCGGTTCTCCAGAAACTCTCCATTATTATTTTTAGAGTCCTCAATTCTGAGATATTCAGGATCTTAATTAATAATCAAATATCAAGTTATTATTGTCACATCTGATCAGTTTAGTTAATTGTTCCTTCATAGCTACACACAGTTTTGTGTACCGTTTTGTAAAGAGTTGCAGAACAATTTGACTAGATAACTACTGACAGAGATGACACAGTAGGGACTAGCATCTGATATGTCTCTACTCATATGAATGGGGGAAATAGCCCTATGCAACAGATGTCAGGAAAACATCTGACACAAGACAAAACAAAATTGAAAAACCTAATTTTTAATGCTGTCCAGACCACAAGCTTTCCTTTGCCGGGGAGATTTTTCTGTATGGTCAATTCTTCTCAAGTAAGAGGGGAATCGAGGGTGTTTTGTTTGTCGTTATTTTTTTCTTTGAATGTTTGGAGTGTGTCAGGGTGCAGTATGGTGAGCAGGTTGGTGGACCCAAATGCAGGACTCAGAGCGGAGCAGGTAACGTTCAAAAGGTTTATTGTGGCAACACAAAGCGAGCACACTTACAAACTGAGTGGCTGAGTCCAAGTAATCCAAAAGGAATAAACAATCCAAACAAACAAGGGTATATACACAGGGTTAACGAGCTGTGAGGAGGTACACAGGTGAGGGATATGAGGCCAACGAGACACAGGCAGGCAGAGAGAGCAGGGGGAAACAGAGAGACTGACATGCAGAGGGATTACTGGTGTAACATACACAACACAGGTAACTGAACACTAAACAAAGGCCATATCACAAGATGTAACAGATCAGAAATAACAATCAAACTAACTCAGACACAAGCAGACAGATCTCAACAAAACTAACACCAACAGGGAAAACAGACTGAGGCTGGGATAAAACAGAACTCAGAGCAGACATGGGTAAAACAACACAGAAGTACACAGACCCGGAGAAAACACTAAGACATGAACTGAGACACAGAACGAGGAGCTACGACACAGAGCTAATCCTAAGATACAAGACAGATACTAAGTAAACTTAAAGATGCGGGTGAATAAAATAATAAACAAGGAGACTAAAGCAGAATGATCAAAATCATAATGAACTAAACAGATCATAACCACACAACCAGACACACAGACAGTACCAGACCAAGCAGCACAAACACACAGACTAAACTAAACACAATACATGACTAAAACCCAAAAAACAAACTGACTATATAAAAGATACTGGACACAGGGCAATAGACAGGACAGAACCAAAAACCCAACATACTATAAGACAGATAATAAAAAGACTACAAATAAGACCGACTGGGAACCAAAACAGAGCAGACACGCCCACAGTGTGACAGAGTGTTTCTTTTATAATAAGCTGATCTCAATTAATTAGATTCATTGGTATGTCTTTGTACATATTTTCAAAATGTGCTTTCCAGATGTCACCATTTTGGATGGGTAGTGCTTGTGGTCGCCTTGTGTTGTAGCTGTTCCTCATCTGCCGGAACTGATTTTAACTGATGGCCTTCTCAATACCTTCAAGTTTCTTGTGGATATAATTTTGATTTTGTTCCTAATTATTATTATACATTCAAAGTTGTTTAAAATGTCACCTAATGTACCCAATGCATGGCTGGGTTCTTTAGTTGGCAATGTTTTCCATTTGCTATTTTTTCTTAGATCTTTTCTGATGGTCTTGATTTCTTGATCAAACCATTTCTCAGCATTTTTGCATTTTAACAGGCGTCTGTTCTCGTTTTATAAGGTCAGCTTTAATAGCTGCCTTTTGAAATTTCATATTGATCTCATCAATGACTTTGTTTACACCATCTCTCGTAGGGACATTTTGATTTTGGTCATATTTATATTATATTTATCAGATCAAGTGAGTTCAAGGCCATGATGAATGTCTTCACTGTCTGGGGCCCATCCATAAGTAGGATTTAGTTTATACAGCTTACTGGATTCCCTTTTTTTGTCACTCATTTGACCTGAGAGTTTAAAGAATACATTTATTCAGTTGTGGTCTAAAAGGACGATTGCTGTCTGATAGTACATCTGCATTAGACCCAAAAGCTGAGCAGTATGTGAATCTCCCTTAAGAGATCCATCTGTACCATGTACAGGCCTAAAGCCCGACAGAGATGCACTACCTCCCTGTCACTTTGATTTATTTCAGAGTCAAGGTCGTTCCGGTGGGTGTAGCTGGTGTGGTAAACAGGGGAGACTGACCAAACACATGGTTGTTGCCCTGTGGGTCGATGACATCAGGTTCAGTTCCTGTTCGTCCAGTCAGATCTCCAGTTAGAAGCACACTAACCTGGACCCGAGAAAAGGCAATTTCTAAGTGGAAAGTTTCAAAAAATTTAAAAAAATAAGGAGAATCCACTGGCAGTATATAAATAACACAGAGATATAAATCTCTATCAGTTATGCCCATGGTTTTGATCTAATTTCAACCAAACGTGTGATTTACCCTGTTTTACTGTGAGATCTCCTTCTTACCACACTAAGCTCAACAGTTGAGGAGTCAAAACCCTGAATGGTTCAGCATGAACGGACCAGTGTGAGACAAATATATAAAACAAACACCTACAACTACTCATACATGTACAACATTAAATCATATAATGACATTTATTTGACGCTATAACGTTGTTCTGGTGTTCACAGACAGCTGATGTTACCAAATTCACATCAGCCAGTGCTCTGTTGTTAGATCTTGGAATAACTGTAGACTAACTGTCTGATCATTGATCTATTGAATATAGACTTTGATGTGATATTTGAAACTCACAGTCTGAGCTGACTAAAGTTTAAACAACAGACAGTAAATGTTTTGCGGCTATTTGTGATGGGTATAGAGGCCTGTATAAGCACACACACTAATAGGTCCCACTTGGCAGCCCTGATCTCTTGAACACAATGAGTGCAGACAACCTGCACTTTCATTTCAACATCAATCTCACACTCATGAGGCTCCATCACTTGGAAGAGTCAAAACATTTCCTGTTGCTTGGGGGTGCGGTGGCATGGCTGTGTCATGGCAACAATAACACACGTCCCTCTCCACTCGGAAAAAAAAAAGATGAACACGCCCTCCTTTGGAAACTTCATGCTCTGTTGTATATTGTATTAGAAAGGGGTTTTGTACTGTTGACCTGATGTCCCTCTCCTGCTGTTGTGTCATACATGCACAGGAAAATCTTTCCACGTTCACTTAGAGAGGATTGGAAAAAAATATGGCGCTAGTTTGCATGATGCAGAGGCCATCTGCAATGGAAATCATATGTAAAGCGAGGAGATGAATTCTGACCGCATCTCAACCCTTTCCCATCCCGTTTGTACATAAAACCATTGAGAATATGATGGTTCACTGGAGGTCAAACTTATTCTGATCATTACAAGAGAGCATGAAAATAAATTGATTTTTATTTTATATTTCGCCATACGTGTATATGTGACGTGTGTGCGTGATCACACAGTCAGGTCATTGTGTAATGACCTGACTGACACAGTCAGGCCGCTGTAATAAGCATCACGCATTTTAATAATTTTAAACTTCTCATGTGTGATCACATCATTTGGAAATTCATGTGTATTCATTTCTGTTGTACATATTTTAGGTGCTTCTGGCCACAGAGCTCCTATGCCTGAATCACACAATCATCTTCCCATCATTTGAATTCCTGGATGTGGTCGCGGAGAAAGCTTAACCACAGGGTGTAACCCTCGTTTGTGAGCCTCAGCGTGCCCTTTCATTACCTGACAGGGATGCTTCACACTAAAGCACAGCAGGCCTTCACTAACAATGTTGTATAAATCTCTTCAGTTCTTTCTGACGTACATGCCTTAATTCAGTGATGTTTCTTTTGCACCGCGGTTTGTTGTGACCCCTGCCACTCTTACCTGTATCTGTAAATTCTGTGTCAAATGTGAACCATTGTTTAACTTCAGAATGTATTTGACAAGAGCTATACTTTTTTCTCAGCTTTTCTATTTTGTAAGAAGTATTGTATCTGTACGTAGATACATTTTAGATGTTTTATGTTTCTATCTGGTGTTTTGTCAGTTTTTTTATAGCCTGGTCCGGTATTTCATTCCAAATGCATATTTTTAAAGTTGCAATATAACAAATAAACTTCATGAACTTGAGCATTAATATGTCCATTTAGAATTTAAAGAAATGTGACAAATGTTTAATAAATTGTGTGAAAAAAGGTGAAGAAAGAAATCAAAGTCTATTCTCTTTCATCTGAATCCAAATTTACATATCTGTTTGAACACATCAGATTTTAGCTGAACATTTCAACACTAAAAGTGTCTTGTTTGAGCAGTGCGTGTCTGCATAAGCTGCATATGCAAACATGTTACTGAGCATTGGCAGCACATGACAGAGGCTTGCGATGCAAATCAGCACTGACAGCACCAATGAAGTACCCATTATACTGATCTCTCTCCCACTCAAGTGTTGCATACTCTGCTACTGCTGATTTGCCTGTTTGTCGCCTGATAGTCTGAACTCCATAAATGTTTACAGTATGCCAGGAAAACACTGTAACAGTAATTCCATTAAAAATCCAAATTTTAAGTAAATTAAGTCAACAATTTGACTTATAAAATCAAAATTAGAAAAATAGAAAATCAAATTGATGACATGGTGAGCAACATGACATAATCAATCAGAAAACTTATATTTTGACATATTGATTTAAAAACTTTGTTTAATATTATGTATTATTTCATTTAATACTTATTAAATAAAAAAATAGATATGAAATCCAAATTGTGAAATTGTACGTCAAAGATACTAAATAAAATTATGTGATTGTACATTATTATTATTATTATTATTATTATTATTATTATTATTGATTGTACATAGCATGTATATGGTGTGTCTATTATTTATACATCTACATAAGAAAACTAACTGATTCTACTGATTTTACTTTTGTTCTTTACATTCCTCTGTGCTGCTGTGCAAACACGAATTTCCCCTATGGTGGATTTATAAAGCAATACCTTATCTCATGCAACATTTTACCATAATTTAAATCGGCCTATTATTAATTATTAATGTAAACTCTTTTTAATATTTGCCTAACTTTTCATGCAGGCCTACTTTGTTACTTGGAGTAAATGGTTTTCCACAGTAATCACGGCAAACACAGGTCGTGAAATAAGTAACAAGCTTAAAATGTTTCAAGAAGCTTGTTGCTCTGTCACGCATGCGCAGTTCACACTAGTGGTATGCGCGAGGAACAGGAAGCGAAGATTTTGAGACTTCGACGCAGATGCTGCGGTCGACTCCCTTCCTCCTGTGAAAGATACTGGCTGTGCTCGGCCCCTTTGAGTAGTTGAAGAGCAAGCAGCGGAGAAAGCTATCGTGAGAGCTGCTCTTTGTGGTTAATTAGTATTAGACATTTGTCTTGGTGAGGCGTGTTTGAATCTCAAGTGTTGGAGAGACAAACTGCCTCCTCCTCCTTCTCACTGGATGCTAGCTCGGTAGCTTTTGCATGCCGTTGCACTCCTAGTTACAAGTTGGGTTGTAGTCTGCGTCTTTTTTTAAAATTTCATTTATTCGGTGGTCAGGTTAGAAGAAGATGGGATGTACTCTGAGCACGGACGACAAGGCGGCGCAGGAGCGAAGCAAGATGATCGACAGGAATCTGCGGGACGACGGAGAAAAGGCAGCCCGGGAGGTGAAGCTGCTGCTGCTCGGTAAGAGAGAGGGACGGAGGGCTCGGGCTATTTACTGGAGAGGAGGAACCTTTCCCAGCCCACCGTGTGCTTTAATTGTATAACCAACCGTTACTTATTAAAACATACGTGTGTGTGTGTATAGTAATATAATTAAAGGTGTAACGCTAATAAGTAACAGCTGCGTTACCGTAAAATAACTCGACGGGGTTAAAACAAACAGATGATAACAGTTTGAGACCTTTTGGGGCTTAAACGTTAAGTTGTATGAATTTCACGGTGGCGGTGCAGTTAGCTATAAAGCTGTAGTTGCTGGATTGTTCATTCTTTGTTTTATCTCCTCAACGAATCACATCAGCTCAGTCCTCAAATTGGTAATCGGTTGTCTGTGCGGTTAGTTTTGTTCCCACTGGAGCTGCTTAGTCAATAAGCTAATTTAGCTAAGCAATTAGCAGCTTAGCTAGTTAGCGCCCTAACGCCGTCTTGGATTAGTTCACAGAAAGCGTAACCTAAAGCAAAGTCTGCGATGTTATCTCTCAACAGGTCTGCCTGTCCGAAGTGTTTATACTGTTCTCGTAAGTGTTACAGAAAGCCATTTTGAAAATACAATTTAGTAGCTAGTAACGTTAGCTTTATTCCTGTTTCGCAGAATATAAACAGTAAAGTTACTTTAGGCCAGTTGACTCTACAGTCTAACGTTACTAACTTAACGTTAATCTGCCAAACTGGAGTATAATTATAAGTAGTACTAATTAGCTAGTATTATTACTAGTAAAAAGATTTTAATAAATATCCATTCATACTACGTAAAAAGTTGGTGTCTGTGGGAATATCACTTAAAGAAGTGGTGGGTTTAGAGGTAATGCAACAATCCTGTTCAACCAGATGTTTCTGCCAACTAGTCTTAGAAGGAAGTAAGCGATGTTTTTTAATCTATACCTTTTATTTTTAATGTCAAGATTTGTACTACTAATGGTGATTTCATACTCGGATTTTATCCTTTTTTAATTGGGATTATACATGCTCTAGAAACATGGCAAAAACACTGATATTTGAATATGGTGGCAGAGAGGCTTTCCCTCCCACTTCAGTCAGATACAACAGGCAAATATGTTCAGAAAGTCCTATACCGGAGTTGTAATGCAGTCTTTAAGTTGTTAAGTGACATTATACAAGTCATAGGATTAAACAATAAATAATCTTCCAGGTGATATCCATATTTGCATCTATCTGTATTACAGAATTGTTTCAAGGAAAACTGCCACCTGCTCTCTCAGTTCTTCCCATTACTGGTGGTAGCTGATGGCCACGACTGGCGGTCACAGTCAGTAAAAGACGGGCAAAAGGTTGCATAGCAACCTATGCAGCCTGGCAGATCACAATACACATCTGTGGCAACACACAACAGAGACAGCTAGTGCATGCTAACTGGATGCCTGGTTGGGCCATACAGCAAAGATGCTGTTTCGTAAACCATTAATCTTAATTTTTTTGGTTTAGTTTAGATCTGTTTTTCATCACAGTTCTGTTTTTCAGATGTGTGATTTCATCACTATCACAGTAGTCACTGTACATAAAAGCTGCAGCAATCAGGTTTTGTATGTTTGTGCGTCATTTGAGAGGGACCTGATTTGAATCTTCATGTTTGTGGGGGGTTTTTCTGTCACGATTCCCACAAGCACCTGCATGAGATGTCTGGGATTGGTTTGTGGGTTTGTTGTCTGATGGAGAAATTACCATATGCCTTTGAACACATGGATGTATTTCACTTCTACATTTGCGACATTGGATGTTTTTCGTTCTGTGTGTGTTTCTGAGCTAGACGGAGAGATGCATCTTTCCCATACATGCTTATTGCAGCTGCTCTATCGCGCTTCCCACCGGGGGTGTTTGCATTAATGCAGTAATCTGCAAATGACATGCTCTTGCGACGAGTGTTCTGAGTGGGAGGACTGTTTGTGCACTCGCAAATGCAAATGATAAAGATTGATCTTTATTTGTAGCAGCGTATTCATGTACAGTAGCAGAAAAAGCAGCACAGAAGAGATGCAGGCATAGTGTTTATTGTTCACTGGGGAGACATCTGCGTCTCATGTGACCTAAGGGGAATGTGTGTTCCCTGGTCCAGCCGATGTTGCCCCATCAAATATCCTAGCTTAGTGACAAACCCAAACCATTTTGCCTCTTTCACTTTTTCCCCCTGTAGTTGCCACACGTTAATCCCTTCAGTTTCAGCAGCTCATTGAGGTGTGTGTGTGTGTGTGTGTGTGTGTGTGTAAATTAAATTTAAGTGTTTTAATGTTTGTAGTAATATTAGCTGTGTGGTGCGTGGCTGTTTATCATATGGGACGGTGAATTGGTGAACAGTTCTGCTCACTGGGGAGCTGAGTGTCCCTGCAGAGGTAAGGTAATTAAAATGTTGTGTGCTCAGCTGAAAACACGCCTGTTTCTCAGAGGTAGCGGGAGAACTATATGAGAGACTATGCACCAAGCGATTCCTTGGCTGATTCAAACGGATCACGGATTTACACCATTATATGGTTGTTAACTTTCTCATATTTCTTAACCTTTTCTAAGGCTGTGACGACTTCATACTGCATCACATGGCAGTCTCACACAGATTAAATGATCCACATGAGATGCATCTGACAGCTTAGAGTCCAGACAGTCTGATGCCGCATGAGTATCCAATCCAGGGATTTTTAAGCTGTTTATAATCTCATTGACAAGAGGATCCAGTTGATTAATCCAATTGTACTGTGACCCGGCTAAACTGGGACTTAGACACTTCTCACTGCATCCTGTAACAGGGTAACTTCTAATGTGTTGCAGGTTAAAGTTAATAGATAATTAATTAGTTAAAAGATATTTGTATTTGACTGTATTTGTCTATTGTTTTAGGTATGGGGTATAAACTGCCATTACATCCCACTAATTTAGCAGTTTATATATTTATATGATGTTGTGTTTTGACTGCACAGTGACTATAGATATTGCATCTAGTTTTGGGTTAAAGTGGGAACATTCCTCACTCTAATTTTACAGAATAATGTAAATCTCTGTGAAAATACATCCAATATAGCTTTAAAGAACCGTCCCAAGCTGACAAAGAGTACCTACAAAAAGACACGGACTGTGTGGTAAAGTGACCCCTTTTTTTGAGGGACTGTTGTTGTTATTTCCTTATCAGGTAACCTTTGTCACACATCATTGAATGGGAAACAGAGCAATAAAACAGAACCTTTGACAAAAATGAAAACTTCATTTTACTATTATTTGCATGTCTGTTTTTGAAGTATGGACATGTTAGCTCACACAGTGAAATTACAAGAGAGGCCATGACAAATGGCACGAACTTAAACCAGAATGATCCATTCAAGTATTTTGGTGCCACACAGATAAATAAAGCTGCATGTAAGAACAAACCCTTCATTCAGCTGTTTATGCATGATGTGGTGTGTTTATATCACACACGAGTCAGCAATTAACTTGTGCTTACTTTTGGGACCTTTTGTCAACGCTGTGCCTACTTGTCTTTGATGTATACTTTAAAATAATAAACGTCATGTAACCTTATCGACTGCTCTCTGTTTCAGGTGCTGGAGAGTCTGGAAAAAGTACAATTGTTAAACAGATGAAGTAAGTGTGGATGGTCAACATCCCATTTAACAACACACCAATTATGCCTGTTACATTTACAAGAATTGTTTGTTCAGAGAGTCATCTAGAGCACACAGCAGTGTTTTAGTCCGTTTGATTGACCTCAGAATACATAGAGCGTATGTGACACACTTTACCGTATGTGCACCAGGCCACCTGACACATCTGTGATTATTGGTAATCAACAGATAGACACTTATTAACTTTGTGTGAAACCATTCACTTGTTCAGTCATTCACTGTTGCCTGAATTATGGACAGTATTTTACTTTGTAGTTAGCAGTAACTTGAGATATCGGCCACCTAATAATTATCATCATCATCATCATCATGCGCAAGTTTTATGTTGAATAACATTATTCTATTATTATTCTCTGTAATTTTTTAAGGTGAAGCTTTGTGGGTGTATGAGTATTTAGTCTCACGAGGTATACTTAGGTGGAGAATTTCTTCAATATGACTCAAATACTTCAAGTAACTTAAACAGTTAAGCTCTCAGTCTCTAAAACAAATAAAATACATTTAAAATGGTTAATAATCAAACAAATCATCTATCTTTCAGAAAATAGCTCAAATTATAACCTTTATTCATTAAATTTGGTCTGAGGATGCAAAACACTTCTCAATTTGAGAGTAAAGTTTGCCATTTTCTGCCTCTATTTTGATGGATAAACAAATCCATGAAAAAGCTACTTGGAGACCAATGTCCTCTCTTTGTGCGTCAGGATCATCCATGAAGCGGGCTACTCAGAGGAGGAGTGTAAGCAGTACAAGGCCGTGGTCTACAGCAACACCATCCAGTCCATTATTGCCATCATCAGAGCTATGGGGCGCCTCAAGATTGACTTTGCCGATGCAGCCAGAGCGGTGAGTGCAGGAAAACAACACTGGCATTTTCCGTTGTTCTGGGGACATTACAGGTTGTATTTCTGTGAAAATACATAGCTCAGTGCTGTAAGGGCAACAGCTGCTTAGTCATATTTCACCCTTCCCTACCAGGCAATTTTCTTCTCACTCCCTCCTCTGCAGCAGGTCAGATAGAGCTGGTAGGGGTTTAGTATCACATTCAAAACGCTTCATTAAACCAGACATGGGAGCTGTCCGTGCGTCCTTCGGTTGATACAAACACCCTGCCGTGCTGCTGACCAGGACATTTCAAGTGCTTGTTCATGGACAGAAGAGCTGCCAGTCAACAATAATAAGTTTCACACTTAAAAAGCAGCAACGGTCCTGTTGTCCCTGACTTTAAGAGACTTTGCGCTCATTGGTTTGTTGTTTTGTATAAGTGTATATTATTACCTCATGTTGCAAAATAGATAGACTGCTGTGTATTTTATTTTTTTCTGAACAGTCTCCTGTTACATTTTGTAAATCAGTTTTTTTCCTGCCATAACAAGAGGCTTAGTCATTGGCTCAGCGTGACTGGCCTGGCTCTGTCATCGTGACCAATTTTGCACCCAAAGCTTTTCTTTCGTGTTTTTATGCTCTTACAGTTGTCAGCTTTTGGCCACTAACCTGCTTAAGAGACTGTAGCTTTTGAACTCAAAATGTTTGTAAGGTTGAAAGAGCTACAACTAATTTGCCATTTTTAATTCATCACTTTCCAAACAAACATGTATATCAAAGAGCTTTTACTGTGATTTTATGAAAAATGATCGCCCCTTATTTAGTCCAAAGTCAGTCACTTAGGATTAATACTATATTAGACATAGATACACATTTACAAGACAATGCTCCTAAAGCCTGAAGGACGATTTTAAAAACGTAGGCTACCACATACCCAACAATTCAGTCACGGCGCAGAACCACACACATGGCATTTATATTAAATTATTTCAAAAACCCAAACTTGACGTCACACATAAACAAACATGGAGCCCGCTAGTTGCACGTGTGTGGGCTGTGTTTTGCACAGAAATACAACAAAAGAGAATAAAACTGGAAGAACTTGATGCTAAGAAGAAGGAATTAGCGAGGCACACACATTGGTGACCCTTCCTGGTCAGCCTGCACTGGCTGTTAAATAAATTTGGTGAGTCTCCGATCCAGTCTGCGACCTTTAGATTAGGTCAGTAACATTGTGGAAGAGGATTGTTGGGGCCAATAATCTGTTCCAATCGGGAACGCCCCCGCGATTGTCAAGAGGGGCGAATCCGATCCAAAACCAGGCCAGTTATCCTCTGTGTATGTGTGTGCCGCGTTAGTCTTCTTTCTTTTGATACTAAATGCCCTGTAAACATTATTCATCTTCAGAGTTTCAGTATTTTGTAAAGAACTGCGGAGCTGGAAAATACCCATCCCTAGCAAAACTAAACTATATTTATAATAAAATAATTCCTGCTTATGACTTCAATTGGAAGTGTTTTGTCTCGTTAGGATGATGCACGACAGCTGTTTGTCCTGGCGGGTTCAGCAGAAGAGGGCTTCATGACAGGCGAACTAGCCGGGGTCATCCAGCGGCTGTGGAAAGACGGAGGAGTTCAGGCCTGCTTCAGCCGCTCCCGAGAGTACCAGCTCAACGACTCGGCAGCATAGTGAGTTGGCTGCACTGCCACCTACACACAGGAAGTAGAGTGGGACTGTACTTGGCAGAATTACCTCAATTCTCAGCTCTTACTGTTTTTAACTTGGTGTCCACCTCTCTCTTTCTGTCTCTTCATGAATTTTCTCTTCCCACAGCTACCTGAATGACTTGGACAGGATATCCCACGGAGCTTATGTGCCCACCCAACAGGATGTGCTGAGGACCAGAGTGAAAACTACTGGTATTGTGGAAACACATTTCACTTTCAAGGACCTGCACTTCAAGTGAGTACAACCACCACAGTTTGTCCAGTCACTTAACTGAATTTACATCATGACTAGGGGTGCTCTCTTCTAGTCTGGTTCCACACCTCTGAATCGCCGCCCACATCTGTAGTTCTCATTGACGGCTGTTTCAGTGGGATAGAGAAACAGTTGACCAGTCAGAGTGGCAGTAAGAAGTGACTTTCCTGCATAGCTATTCATGAAAAATAATAGGGCTGTCAACTTTAGTCGTTTAGTCGACTAATTGGTCGATGCCGTCTTGGTCGACTAACATTCTCATTGGTCGACCAGTTGCATTTTTTTTAACCTATAGAAAGACATTTTCAGTGATTTACTGCTTG
>JAPMOB010226948.1:2437-24399 GCA_029875015.1 Lepomis gibbosus
ATAATAATAATAATAATAATAATAATAATAATAATAATAATAATAATAATAATAATAATAATAATAATAATAATAATAAATTCTTCACTCTCTCTAGTTTCACTGTAGTAACCTACATTATGTATGCAATATCAGCATCTGAGGGTGATTGTATTATAATAAATAAGCCTTAATAATGCTGTCAGTTGTGAATTTGTTTTAAACTGCAGTAACCTTTGCTGTAGAACTTGACCGATGTAGGGTTTTTACTGTAGGCTGCAGGAGAAAAGTCGAAATTCTGTGTCTGTGTCTGGAAACGAGGTGTTTTACCTCTCAATTGCTTGATTCTTTCAAAAAATAATCAACATTAGCACATCATTTTGTAATTGATATTCATCTTAAATATTGATGGTAATATTGATGGTAAAGAAGCATTTTCGTAAAAAACGCCTCATTTTCAGAAGATTAAAAACGAGACTTTAACTACTAAAAGTAAAGTCAGTAGGCTAATGTTCCTGTAATATTCATTAATTAATAGGCTACTTTGCGTTGCGAATTTGTGTGGCTCCATACTCATGAGCAACACGAGTGACTTTTTTGGCGTCATCTTAGGCTACCACTCCTATAGTGATTATCCTAATAAAAATGCATGTAAGACTATACTTAAGATCTATATCTTACAATTAAGTAGTGCAGGGATAATTTCTTTTTGAAAAGGTATCAAATGATCTCATAGTTCTTCATAGGAAGCCTGCTCAAATTAAAACACGGGCAGAACATGTTGTCTCATTTAAATTCTCTCCTTGAGCTCTCTAGTGACTGGTAATGGTCCAAGAGGAGCTGACGCTTTAAAAAAAATCATCAAGGTCTATTCTCATGCGCTACAGTTTGGCGAGTTTTGTCATGAACAACACATTAAGACGACATTGTAAAGAAAACAAAATAGATTTAATGCTGTAGCAGCAACAGGCAGGCAGAATCATCAATTAAACATATAAAATGCATGCAAGGCAGGACGCTGCAGTCTTACTTACTCTGTGTGCTGTGCTGAGTCTCCGCAGTTTAATTACAAGCCCTAATTTCCAATCGCAGATAGTGTCAAAAAATCTGCGACTATTTCTCAGAGATTCCCTTTAACAAGTGGAAACTTAGTGTCCTCCTGCACCATTTTATACATGATGAGCCGTCAGTAATGGGATTATTAAACAAAAACGTTTCAGGCGCTGGCGTTAACCTTTTTTAATGCCTAATTAGGTTTTGCAAAGAAATAATTAGATTCTACAGTGCTTACACTGCCTATATTTTCAAATGGCATCTCCAGCAAACACATCATCCTGCGACACTCGTGCCAATAATCTGCGGATATATGCGCTACAGTAGCAGTCAGATGTAAGATTTTAAAACATGTTGGGACCAAATAAGGTGCACTTAAAGCTAAAATAATTATCCAATACAGGCTACAGGCCAACCTGCAGGAACATGATGGTCTAGTCGAGTGCGCCCTCTTGTGTTACCCTACAAAATAACTTTAAATTGCCAATAATGCAGAAAATCATCAGCAAGAAAGCAAGAGCAAATGTGCAAATATTCGACAGGTCTGTTGTTCTTAATGTCTTAACAGAATACCAGAAAGCCTATTATTTATCAAAGCCGTATAGTTTTTTATCAACGCCAAACCTAGAGAGGAGGAGTTGCTCTCTAAAAATGAGGGCGTTGACCTTAGCGCAGGCGCACTCTGAAGTTTTTTTTATGTGTGTGTCTGTAGATGTGATGAGATACTCAACACATTAAGTTTATCTCTGTTAATGTTAACAATACTACTGCCTTAGTACATCTTTGTATCATAGTACAACGTTAACTTATCTTGTCATGTGAGCCCTGCAAGAAGAGCCAATTTGTCCACCAAATGTCGCCTCACATGCACACAAGCAGCAGACTCAGGCAAACCTTCTATTGGACCAATTTTCTCACTACTTTTAGCCAACCACTGTCTCATATAGAAATGAAAATAATAATAAGGGTGAATGTAAATTACCATAGTGTCTGGTTTATGGGATTGATTTACTGTCCTCAGGCTTCCAGCATCTCAGAAAATCAGAACAAGGTTTAATTTAATGCCATTCTTTTATTCTGAAATCCCAATAGTCTAAACGTTTCCCAAATAATTAAGAGAATCACGTTTTCTATCATCAATATCATTTGTGTCATTTATAATAAGTTAAAGTCAAGATATGCTATCTGATAAAAGCGCATCTTTAGTAGAGTAGAAGATTTGTCCCCTTTCGATCCCTTCCTGGTCATGGAGAGCCATAAAAGTAGACAATAAGATCTTAAATTCAATCTAAAACAAACAGGGAACCAATGTAAAAAAAGGCAACAACAGGTGTGATGTGATCAAACCTATAAAGTCTAACAGCTGAGTTCTGCACAGACTGTAGTTGTTTCAAGGTTATTTGATTAAGACAAGAGAAGACGCTGTTGCAATGATCAAGTAGAGATGAAATAAAAAAAGTTTCTGCATCTCTAGAGTTTAAAATAAGGCCTAGCTCTTCTTTTAGCAATCTTTCTGAGGTAATAAAAACATGAGTGGACAAGCTTATGCTGCTCTAATCATGAATTAGGCTACTATCAAACAGACACCAAGATTTCTTGCAACAGGCTTGTGACAGGTGACCAAGTGATGGCAGTCTTTATTTTCTAAAAGGGACCTGCATTCTGAGGTATATTATCCTATAAATGAATGTATACTTCCCTCATACAGTACCTTTTCCTGTTCATCTGAACGGGGTAATAAAGGCAGTAAAAAAAAAGCTTTGTTGCAGTTCATTGATTTTACCGCTAGAGGGAGTGTTGCTTGTGATCCAGCATAGATCCACAAAGAAAATATCGCGAGAGGTATTTCCCTTCTTGCACCAGAAGGTCAGGTGATCATTTACTTCAGTGTGGCTAGCAGCCTGTCAATTTTAACCTAGCACGAAACGTAATAGATCGACACTGTAACACTGGTAAGGTATATGCTTTATTACTGCTATATCTGTATGAATCTATATGAACACTGTATGAACAACCAGGACCATTTGCTCTGTACGAGCTCCTTTAAACAGCCGGGACAGCTAACACGTAATCAGGTTAACAAAAATTCACGAGCTTGCGAAAGACACGGCAGCTAACGTTAGCGTTAGCTCACATGCTAGTAACGATGGTAACAGGGAGAATATTCTAGATCCACCTGCTGCTAACGTTAGCTGCCGAGAGAACTCTTTCTAGATTGTCTGTCTGTACTGATCCACTTTAATCTGTAGTAACTGTAGTATCTGTAGTTTGTGTCGTTTGTTTAATTTGCATCGGTCCTCCTTTTAAAAACTGAGTCATTACTTACTAAAACTAGCGAAAGCTAGTTATGCTAGTATAGCTGTATACTAGCTGCTTCTTCCTCCTAACATAACGTTAGGCTAGAACTTAGTCTGTTAGTTGCTTTATTGCTTTTGCTATACACGTTAGTCATTTCCGGTGTCAATTAAGTTAACTAACGTTACCTTAATAAAAAGCAACACCAGAGATAAAAGTTTGAGAGGTAAGATGCCCATAACAACCTGCATATGTGAAACCAGTGGAAGCTAAGAGTTGAAATTATTAGTAGATCGATCTATTGTTTGATGAATGAATGAATGAATGAATGAAAATTAATTTACAACTCTCTTTTTAAAGAAAGAAAGCATTACAGCTTAAAAGTGATGAGTTGGGACCTTTTACTGTCATACATAGGCAGTAATATTTTTATTATTTAACGTTAAATACAGTTATTACACCCATTCTGTTTATACATTTCAGGATCCTTTACACCCTGCACCATTTTTTTACTGTCTACAATGTTGTTGTTTATATCTATTTATATGTACATAGTAGCTCAATGTTTATGTTTACATTATCAAGACTTTTCGTGCCTTTTTTGTTAGATATAGACCATTTTCTGTGTATTTACACTGAGAGCAATGCAAAAACGAACTCAGTTGGGCGTTATTCGCTATTTCCTGACAAAAAGATGATTGACTACTTAATCAAAAACGATAGTTAGTAGCAATCCAAGGAAGGGTTTGTAACAAATAAGTGGTGTAGTCTCTTTAATTTAGGCATGATGTCTGTTGGTATGACTAGTCAGTACTGCTTCATGATTTGAGTTTTTTTTCCCAACAGAGCCTCTCAGACTCCCAAAGATGGCTGACGCAAACCAACAAAGTCCTCCTCCCCAGCTAGGGCCTGTGGTAAGTTTTACCCACACAGCTACATCTTCAAACTATTTCTCATCATGTAAGGTGTACTCTGCTAATTACATACAGAGATACTCCTCACAGGGAGAACTCCTACAAAAAGCATTTGTCTGTGGTTCTGGAGAGAGAAAATAGCCTAATTTCTTTACAGATTTATAAAAACATTATGGAAACCTCAGTATTCAGAGTTTAATTGTAATAAATTTGTCATATGTTTAACATCAAGAGTTTCTCCAAGGTGGTATTTGTTTCAGAGCAATAGTTCTTGATTGTTTTATAATATGCAGGTGTTTCTTGAGATTGTGTCCACCACTTACAAGTATATAGCTTCTCTTATCTGAAAGAAAAAAGATGTTTTTGTTTTTCATTTAGCACTGCATCAGTGTAACACAGTTATGTTCCTCAGGGGGGAAAAATCATGGATTCCATCTTGTCTACTTGTCTGTATTTCTTACTGAAAACGGAATAAAAGGCTTTGGGCTGTTAAAAAAAGAGGTTTGAAGAGTCACGTTTAGTCATTTTCTGACATTAACAGCCCTGTTTTATTTGATTCTGACTAGTCACTTTATGTAAAACCTGTTTGAAATATAAAGATGGCTTTATTCTCCTAATGTCAGCTGAAATACCAGGGTTTATCATGGGCATCTTGTCTCCTGACTTTTGAAGAGAAGTTGATTTACAATTAACTACTAGATTCAATTAAGTTGTTTTTTTTAGTTTGGCTGGGTTTTGCTGACTGTTGAGAGAACATGAGTAAAGCTCTGAGCCTTTCAGTAAATCCGTTTTCAGTATACCTGAGAAAACAGAAGCCTCATGCTGTCATTTTAAATGCCCATATGCTAAAACGGCAAATCATACTAGCTGACAGAGGTGTACCAGCACTTTGCCTGAAACCCACTCACTCATCATGTTATATCACACGTGATGAAGCTTCTTCAACGCTTAGCATTGTGTTTCTTCTACTTAAATGTGCCTAAAACTCCAAAATGTATTTTTTTTTCTTTCTTCCACAGCAATTTTTAATGAGTAACAAGCTAGAAACTGCGATGTGGCTTTCACGACTCTTCACCGTCTACTGCTCCGTAATGTTTATTCTACCAGTTTTGGGGTGAGTTCATTCAGAGACTGTTTTTCAATGTTTTATAGGTTAGAAAACAGACAGCAATACACACTGCCTTCACCATATTCTCCTTTCTCCCATTCCGAATATGATGGGAGAATATTTGTGACTGCTTGTTTGTTTGTTTCAGACCCTATGCAGCAGCTAACTTCTACCAGCGAGCCTTGTTAGCGAATGCCCTCACAAGTGCCCTTCGCTTGCACCAAAGGCTTCCACGCTTTCAGTTGAGCAGAGCGTTCCTGGCACAGGCTCTTCAGGAGGATAGCTGCCATTACCTGCTCTACTCACTCATCTTGGTCAACTCCTACCCCATCACAAGTATCCTTTGCTCTTCAAATATGAGGAAAAGACAAATTGTTGTGCTCTATATCTGGTTAAGTGTAAAATCATACAGAGATATTGATTACAAAAGAGTTTATGTGTAAGCTCCCATTGCATCAATAACATTGTCTTAAAGAGTGAATGCTATGAATGCTTGACTATTGTCCTTATTTAAAAGGTTTAAATAATAATTAAGTATTGCTTTATCACTTTGGGTGCAGCTACAATGCTAATGTGTAGTGGTATCTGGGGTTTTTTGTTTGTTTAAAATTATTCAGTGATTCACTTTTAGGATTCTGAACAACACTGTCAAACTTAAAGCTACCTTTTTGTCGTATGAATCTCTGATTTTTACTCAAATTTCTATTTTGCTTGTTATATTTTTCTAAAGTCGGTCCATGTGTCCATGTATGGATGCACTTTCAGTAGTCCTGATTAGCATCACATGTATGTGTATGATGGACTGCATTAGGACTTTCACGAGGATTCAACATATAGCTAATGCTTCAGTATCATGTCTCATCATTTACAAGTACTAATAGCTGCACTAGGTTCTTGTGGGAGGTTTATTATATGTTCTTTTATGTTGATCCTTAACTCTTGTCCAGTGAGCATCTTCCCAGTCTTTCTCTTCTCCTTGCTTCATGCAACTACCTACACAAAGAAAGTCCTTGATGTGAGTATAAGGCAGCAGTTACCTGCTGTGACTTTTGATGCTGTTAGTTAAAAATGTATGACAGAAAGCCTTTTGTTGAACATTATTTAACCCCCAGGTGGAAAATTGCCACGATCCAAATAGTGTTTTAATTATCTACTCAATCAACCAGCCATTGCCCAGAGACCCAAATTCAATAAAATGTAATCAAGTGGATGATTTATAATTTGATTACCGTTTTATATTCACTTCTCTCTATCAATATTTCATGTAAACTTACTGAACTTTCTGATTTTTTTTTTTTTTTTTAATCTTTCTTTGCAGTCTGTGGGCCCCAGCAGCCTGATGTTCATCAGAAACCTCCTGGACAAACTTACATCCAATCAGCAGAACATCCTGAAGTTCATCGCCTGCAATGAGATCTTTTTGATGCCAGCAACTGTTTTTATGCTCTTCAGGTAAACACACATGCCATGAATTCTTAGTATCATTTACATTGACCCTGTGGTGGAAGAGCAGATTGTGTTTTTAGACATTTTCTGCTTATGCAACTATCAGCTTATTTATCTCAAGTATCCAAAAATACTTGGGACCGATTATGAGCAACCCACCACTTTTCCAAGTACAATCCTATAAATTCCAGTTACCAAATTTACTACATAAATAAATCTTTGTGAATTGTATCATTACTTTCATATGCAAATTTTCAAGGTAATTTACAGAGGTACAAAGAGGACAGATAGACATTGTATTGGATTGCATTAGATTACTCAGATGTTCCGTTTGCTTGTTATTGCAGTTTAGATTAATATTAAATGTTTTGAAAAGTGCTAAATAAACAAAGTTATAAAATATTAAAACACTGAACAATTGTGTAATACCAGTTTTCACTTATTCATATCGTAACAGCGGCCAGGGGAGCTTGCTGTTGCCTTTCATTTACTACCGATTCCTCACTCTCCGCTACACATCCAGAAGAAACCCATACTGCCGGTAAGATGTTAAATAATACAATATGGTAACAAAGCCGCACAGGTATTTGTGTAATGTGTAATCGTAATATACAAGCTAGTCATTATTGCAGAATGAGGGGTGAAGAAAACCTCAAACTTTATGTAAATTCCTCAAAGATTTTTGCTACTGCTTACCTAATACATTCATCTGTTTTTCTGCAAACTATCACAATTACATTGTTTGTCCATGAGAGCGTAAAATCCAGTCCTTTTTTCTAAACTAAAACTAATGTAACTATCCAGAATACTAGACTTAAAAATAGCATGATGCATTGAAAATTCAAAAGTTAAACCAGAATACTTTTTTTTTTTTCTTTGACATGTTGCAGTACACAGTAATGTGATTGTAATAAACTTGGGGACTGCAGAGTCATACAATCTGTAACACATTGTGTCTGCTATTTAGAAATAAAAAATACCTTAAAATGACTTGAGTGACTTTAGTTGGTATTAAACAAATCTGTTTCCTCTCCAGCACCTTGTTCACAGAGCTGCGAATTCTTCTGGAGCACTTCATCATGAAGCCTGCCTGCCCCATCTTCTTCAGGAGGATGTGCCTCAGCAGTATCGCCTTCATCAGCCGTCTCGCCCCCACGGGGGTCTGATTACACTACATAAAAGATTTGTTTTCGTTATATTTTGGTTTTCCACCATTTAGGATGTGACTTAAACTTTGATGGGGACAGACATTGCCACCAACAGAAGGAACTGTTTTTTGAATGTCAACTTTACAGTCTGTGCTCCAACTTCTCTGTATATTTATGTGCAGTTGAGGCCCGTAATGCACTGAAGTCTCATGGTGATATTTCTTTTCCCATCTTCTGTGTGACCTCATTCAAGCAGTGGACATCCCTCACTTTATGTTCACTGAATGGAGCGCAGTAGATCAGCTGTGTTCTGTATGTATCGGCTGTTATTATTTTTTCCTTTTATGTCCTTATTTATTCATGAAAATTGCTTATTCTATGATGGAACATTAACATTCTGAGATTAGTAACTTGAATGAAAATATGCTCATACGTAATTAAAAATGTTCTTTTTTTTTAATGATCATGTTCTTGTATGGATGAAGGATGGGGTTAGTTTTGCAGTTTCTACGTAGTCCGATATCGTTTTTTATTTGTGCAAAGCATCTGATGCTCTGATTTGTCTAAAAGCCTAACTTTAAATGCATTCTATCATTGCCATCAACTCACTCTTAACAACATGCACAATCTGTGTAGGTATGATGTCAAAATGGGTGTTGAATTGAGAAACAAGATATCTGCTGTATTTTATAGAATATTTTAAAGTACCAGACATTTTGCTGTTGGATTCATATTTGAAATTAGCTGCACAATACATGTCATTCTTTTGAATGCATTCTGGCCTTGTTTCTCAGTTTGAAAGCTGTTTTGATTTATTTTTTTCATTCATTTGTTACTATGTAGTTTTCTTGCTTCATGCATGCTCACATTTTTTTCCTGCCATGTTTAATGCATTTATTTGCCTACAGACAAACCACATTTTTATGACAAGAATAAAATGATCTCTTAATTAAACCAATAAAATATTAAAGAAGTAATCTGTTTTGTGCATATGATTTGTTTTAATAGCTATAGTCAATCTTAACCTCATATTGAACAAATCTTAAGCTAATGAACCACAATATCAGCCATTCATTAAATATATTTTATTTGTGTGCTGACAACTGTGTTTTGATCAGAATATCTAAGTGGTGAAGTATATTCTTAAACATACCAAACAACCTTTTTACTCAAGTTCATTTACTCTTAACAGTCCATCTAATGGTCATTGGTGGATACATTTATAAAGTTAAAAGATTTAATTTATTTTAATTCTGTTATAGTGTCATATGAAGCATGTATCACAGTATGCATGCATATAGGGACACTACACTCAGTGGCCACATTATTTGGAATACCTGTATGATCTTATGCAGACAGATACAACTGATCTGCCATAAAGACTTTTACAATGAACATAATGTTCAGGATTTTTGACAGCGTCATAGAGGTGTGAATTCAATTATTTGTTTTAGCATTGTGATCATAGTGTTGGTTTTGATAAAATACATTGTTTTTAGTTTTGTTTTTCAGTAACATTTGTGTGTCAATACAACATAATTTTGTTCTACTGTGCACTTGTCCTAACTGTAATTGAATTGCATTCCATTGTACAGGTTGAACTTATAAAGTGGCCACTGTGGGTGTCCCAGAGAGAGAAGACAGAAAACTCAAGAGAAACTCAAAATAATATAGAAAATAAATATTGTTTGTATAAACTTACTTTGATTTCTTCTTTTTCTTCTTCTTCTTCTTAATATTAATATTATCATTATTATCATTATCGTTATTAACATTATTGTTGTTTTTGTTATTTTAATAATTGTTCCTTGGAAAAATTCTACTACTACTACTTGCAAAAAGCAAGGCATATTTTCACTGAAAGCTATAACATTAGACCTATTTTTGTTTTACTTTATTATTTATATATTATGTTGTTTATATGTGACTTTCTGCATTGGCAACATTGTTTACTAGAATATTCATGTTAATAAAGCTGGAGAAAACCACGTCTTCAGTCATCTTCAGAGAGTTTGTACGACTCAACCAATCAGGACACAGCTTCAATGTTTGGCATTCTCATCCAATGGTGTCACGGCTTGCACACCTATGCTTGCACAGCTTGTTACGTTTGCCGCGTTGCTACTGGCGACGTGTACTGCTTTCTGGTAGTATAGGTTCATGCCTAATATTCGCTTTAAAAGGGGTGTTTAGTTCCGTATTACAAACATACAGACGCTTCAGGTGTTTTGATGTCGCTCGGGAGATTTAGTGAAAGATGATAATATCTATTCTTTAACGTAGACGGTTGTCGTACGAACAAATCGGGTTACCCCATTAGCCTACTAGCAAACGTTTGCACGTCGAGCTAATCTCCTTGCCTTAGTTAATCCCAGTCTCTCTTCACCATCATTATCGTCATGTAATTCGGACGGAAATTTTACCAACAAGTTGTGGCTGGCTCATGGCTGAGGTGGACTGCAACTGAACGGTCCCTGCAGTTTTATGACCGGATAAGATTTGTTTACCCATACTTGTTCCCCCCTCTGCAAGATAAGACACGAGAAAAAAGATGGAGATCCACTTAAATCGAGTTGATTATATTCAGGTAACACAAAGACACACAGTTTGTTTGGGTTATCTTGCTCTTTTAGAAGTATTTTTTCTGACATTGGATTTACTGTCGATTCAGGGTGTGAAGTAACTTTTTTCCCTCTGTGAATTTTTATTATATGATATAATTGCCCCCGTTTTGTCCTCTCAGGTTGGTGTGACATCCCAGAAAACTATGAGGTTGCTTCCAGCATTGGGGAAAAAGGCAACCCAAAAGGTATTGTTAATCTTTGAGAACAACGCCTATGCCTGACCCCCTAGCTTAGACTTAGATTTTTTTTATGTTATGTTACCATATTCTGATTATCTGCTAAGTTCCATGTGTTTATTATGAAGGGCTTACAAACTTATTCTGTTGTACAACCATGAGTTGTATAATAATAAATAAAGAGTTTATAGCAGTGTATTGTCTTCTAATTAAATGGTTTCATTCTACAGCATCATGGTTCTTGGTTGTTGTCTCTTTGTTTCAGGTTGCTATTGCTGACCATGATGGTATACTGACATGTTTTGGGATGAAGAAAGGAGAAGCAGTGGTGTGTGTCGTGGTTAAGATTTTTCTTTCCTCATCGCACATCCAACTGGATCTTAATGTGCTCAATAGCACTTTCTAATGGCAAGAAATATTACTCTGTTTCAGCCCGTGTTTAAAACACTTCCAGGGCAGAAAATAGCCAGAATAGACCTCGGAGGAGCTGCGGGAACTCCACAGGAGAAGATCTTTGCTTGTTCTGGTTCTCAGGTCCGAGGATTCACCAAGAAAGGCAAACAGTTCCTCACCTTTGAAGCCAACCTCACTGAGAGCATTAATGCCATGTAGGAACCAATCCTCCCCTTTTTGATTGACTTACTTTGCTTGATTGACTCATGCAAAACCGTAATTTGTGTAAATTTGAATGTGTTGATCGGTGTTTGTTATGTCTTTTCCAGGCATGTCTCAGGCGCTGACCTTTTTGTGTGTGCAAGTTACATCTACAACCACTACTGTGACTGCAAAGACCAAGACTACTACCTCTCTGGGGACAAAATCAATGATATCACATGTTTGTCTTTAGAAAATCTGACTCATCTCGTCCCTGTCCTTGCATGCCAAGATCGGGTTCTCAGAGTCTTGAAGGTAGACAAACATTATATTTACTGTTATGATTTTTATACAATGAATTGTTCTACCTTAAACAATTTGATGATATTTAGTATTCTATGTGTATTTTTTTATTCTGTAGGGATCTGAGCTTGCCTATGACATTGAAGTCCCTGGCCCTCCCTCTGTGTTGGAATTATACAACAGAGATGGAGGCAAGTGTACTAGAGCGATAAAACATACGAGTGCTTTATACACAACAGATCTATCCCAATCTCAGGGCAACTGTGGCTCAGGAGGTAAAGCGAGTTGCCCGTTAATTGGAAGGTCGGCGGCCCATGTCGAAGTGTGCTTGGGCGTATTACTGAACCCTTAAACTGTTCCACTAGTGTATGAATGTGTGTGAATGTTAGTTTCTGTTTGAGCACTTAGGCTCAGTGAATGAATGTGTGTGAATTGTGAATGCAGATGTAGTGTAAAAGCGCTTTGAGTGGTCGAAAAGACAAGAAAGGCGCAATACAAATAGGGAGCATTTACATTTACATCTAACATAACGTCAATGAATTCTCTGCAGGAGAGGAAATCCTTTATGGAACTACAGATGGCAAAATAGGACTGGTCCAGATCGGGGAGCGCTCAGCTGCAACCAAATGGGAGATCAATAATGACAAAAAGAAAGGAGGTATGTTGTTTACGATGCCATATGAGCGTTTTGCATGGTATTAGTCAATTGTGTACAAATCACTAATATGTTAGATTAATACCAACCATTTTCCATAGCATATTAATATGAAGTTGCAGGAGGTGGGAAAAACATAATAATAAACAATTAATCTTTCTTTGCAAACTGTCACTGTTTTAGGTATATCCAATGTCTTAAATTTGCACTTTTCTGTCTCCCATCAGGGATACTGTGCATTGACACTTATGACATTATTGGAGACGGAGTGAATGACATTCTGGTGGGCAGGGATGATGGAACAGTTGAGGTCTATGGTTTTGACAGTACCAGTGAGCCCACATTACGCTTTGAGCATGTGAGTTTATGTCTAGACCAACATATGTGGAGAATTTACTCACTCCAATTTCCATTCCAATTCACTTCAATTTGTAGCTTTCAAATACTGGGGAACCATATTATGTAGAAAAGCTGTGTCCACTCAGAATACAAATTAATATATATTAATATAATATATTCTTGTGTGCATATCATGCAGCCATACTATGCTGCATCCAAATTGTTTAGCTTAACTTAAGAAAAGCCAAGCCTATATGATTCTCAATTGTTTTTTCATACCGAGATCTATTCAAGGGAATAATAGCTGACATTTAAATAGTATCGGTCATATTTTTCCCATGTGAATTAATACCTTGCTGGTTGTTTCTTAGTTGCCCTAGTGTCATTTATGTATTGCATGATCAATACTGATCATTGGCCAAAGTTTCCTATTTTTCCTCATTTCAGGTGTTGTCAGAGAGTGTGACTTCCATCCAGGGTGGCTGCGTAGGGAAGGAATCTTATGATGAGGTCTTGACTTCCACTTACACTGGTTAGTTTTTTTAATGAAAAACTTTGCACCTAGTATTTCCAATTTTTCTCTCAGAGAAGAAAATGTGTCTGATGTCCTGCCTGTAGCTTCATCGTTTATTAAAGCGATACAACAATTTCTGCACTCTCTGACATGTAGTATGTGATCCCTGCAGTTAATGTTAAAATATACAGTTGTAGAAAGAGATCTGGTACTGTATGTAGAGCAGGGGTTTTCAAAGTGTGAGGCGGGCCTCCCTAGGGGGGGGGGCTCCCTCTAGGGAGTTTCAGGGGAGATTCAGTGAATGGAAGTGAATATATGTGAACAATATCACATTACTTATTGTGTTAGTTATCAAAATGAGATCACATAGAATAATCTACATGTGTGAGAGTTCAGAGATACAGTAGTTTTTGGGAACTGTCCCCCCCATCATAGTCAGAAACTAATGAATGCCTTAGGACAGACCTTTTATTTGGCAAACAGTAATATTGGGCTATTTTGGCTCATATGTTGAGTGTCTATGGGGTCAAATGATATAATCATGATCCCATAGGCATCCAGGAATTGAGAAAAACTTACCAAGTGAACTAAAGATGTGGGGAGCAGCCTTCGTTTCCCAAGCTTTGTCTGAGGGGAGGCCTGCAGTCTCAGACGTGGAAAACCCCTGATGTAGAGTATGTTCTGCATTACTGTCATTTCCTCTTTTAGGGTGGGTGACTGGTTTGACTACTGAGCCCCAGAAGGCTGAGGCTGGCCCCGGAGATGAGATCAGGATGAGTAAGGAGATTCAGTCCAAAGTAGAAGCACTCAGGTATCAGCAAATCATTGCTTTATTTCTCATTATACAGTCTATTCTTGTGTCTTTTGTTTGACTTACTATGTAATGGTTCAAGAAGGAATCAAAGTTCAAATAAAATAGTTTTGTTCCCTTCCAGGGCAGAGCTGGAGCAGCTGCAGGTCAAAGTCCTGCAGGGCCGTGAGCAGTACCAGCAGACCTCTCAGTCGAGCACAGCCATCTCTGCTGTGCCCTTCTTCAGCATCAATGACAAGTTCACCCTCTGCCAGGACGATGCCAGCTACAGCCTCACTCTTGAGGTGCAGACAGCCATTGACAATCTGCTGCTCCAGGTATGCTCATTGAATAAACATCTTGATTCCCATGCTGCAGACAAAAACATGCAAAATGTAACTTAAAAATGAATCTCCTATGCAGAGTGACGTCCCCATAGACCTGCTGGATGTGGATAAGAACTCAGCTGTTGTCAGTTTCAGTGAATGTGATTCAGAGGTGAGCTGTGAAATGTCTTCCTATACAGGATAAACGTACTGTAAAAATAGTCGCTCCTAGAGGCCTGACTCTTTTATTCTGTTTACAGCAGCCTAATGGGAACTTCCTTTTGGCCACGTACAGATGTCAGGCTAACACTACCAGACTTGAGCTCAAGGTATCTCTTGCATCAACTCTCTGCATATTGTGGCTTTCTGTTACTCCTACATCTTTCAATAAAAGAGACAATATTATAGTTGGCCACTTTTTGTGTAATGACGTCACAGACAGTACTCAGCTGTGTCTTATGCTGATTGCATCAATCACTTTACCAAAAGTACAAAACATTCCTGTCGGATTATACAGCTGTTGTATATTTTGAAATAGCCACACATTATATTTGGTCAAACTATTTGACGATGCACTGCAGAAAAATGTGTTTCATCCAGAATAACTGTTGTCCTAGGTGAGATCCATCGAGGGACAGTATGGGACCCTGCAGGCTTACATTACACCCAGACTGCAACCCAAGACATGCCAGGTCCGCCAGTACCAGATCAAACCTTTGTCCCTCCACCAGCGGACACACAGCATAGACCAAGAGAGGTAAAGACTTCAACAAAAAATGGATTTCAGAATATAATGGATAAGAATATTATAATTTATCTTTAGGATTCAGTGACTATTTTAAAGCGTTCGGAAGTGTTATTCTTGTGTTTTTTAAAACTCCAAGGCAAAGTTTTAATTAGTGTTGATGCCCAAAACAAGGTTAATGTCACCTCCACTGCCTGGTTTCTGACTTCTTAGTAGCTGCCCACTGAAGTGAAATGAAAAGGCACTTAAGTCTTAATATCAGGTTACTGGATTTTTAAGCATAATAGGCATAACTAAAACAGACAATACAACATGTATATAGTTATACTAAGAAACAGTATTTAACAGGTTGCTGAGAATTGTGTTTTGTTTTGAATAATGCATTATAAAAATCAGATTTTTATTATGCATTATTCTTATTTTGGCAATCATGTGACACTGCTGTCATCTTTCACTTTTTTACTCATGATTTTAACCCTACAAAAAATATCTTTGTCTGTCTCTTACTTTGTGTCTCTGTCTATCATGCAGACCCATGAACAGGCTCAGTCTGGTGGGACAGTTCAGTTTGGCTGAGATCCACTCCTGGGTGGTCTTTTGTTTGCCAGAGGTGCCAGAGAAAACACCAGCGGCAGAGAGCATCACTTTCTATTTTCATAACACTTTTCTAGGGACACAGCTTGAAGCCACCTACTGGTATATATTAGCCATACAGTAGAAACAGCTCTTCTAGGATTGCATGTACATTTCTAGAGATTGTAAGATATCTGACAAGGGGTTTTAAAGTTTCATATCCTTGTTTTATATGTTATTTCAACAGTTGATTCAAAACTTTCACAGGAGATTTCTGTTATAATCTACTTGGCATCAAACATGGATTTTTTTCTGAATTTGTAATTTTAGCAAAGGGGAGGGTCACTTCAGGTCAGACAACATCTCCACCATCTCCATACTGAGTGATGTACTCTCTAAAGAAGCTACCAAGAGGAAAATCAATCTCAACATTTCATATGGTATGTCTATTATTCATTTTCAGTGGCTGCTTACAAAATGTTTCCAGGGACTAATCTCTAGTAAATCATGTGAAACTGGCTTTGTTTGTTAATCTTCTAGATATTAATGATGACTCTGTAAGCCATACCCTGAAGATGATACATCCAAAGCTGGAGTACCAGTTGTTGTTGGCTAGAAAAGTTCAGCTTATCGATGCACTCAAAGTAAGTATTGGTGTCGTTTCACAGGAAAAATCCACTCTGAAGTTGAATCATTTCTGTTTAAGGACATTCACTGTGCATGTCAACAAGCAGCCTTTGGTTGTAAATTAAAAATTCTTACCGAGCCTCTCACGGCTGTGGACAGATCTTTTTGGGAATTGCTTATTTTAATATCTCTTCCTCTGATTTTTCTCATTGGAGGAGCTTCAGGTTCATGAGGGGAACGCTGACTTCCTGATCCCAGAGTATCGCAACATCTTGGATGAGTCTGCTAATCTCCTTGAGGAGTACAAGAAGCAGCCAGCGCACCTTGAAAGGCTTTACGGTGCAGCATTATCATTGCATTTCACTGACACTCTTTTTCAGAGACACTTTCAATTAACTGATAGCTTATTTTTAATTTGTCAGTTCATTGACAGAATTACTGTAACCCAAAAGTAAACCTCTATTATATGAGACTGACATTATGATGTAGAGCTTGTCTGGTAGTAACTAATAATTTTTTTGTTTCTTTTTCTTCCCTGTAGGAATGATCACAGACCTCTTCATCGACAAATTCAAGTTCAAAGGCCAGAATGTGAAAACCAAGGTGTCTTCTTTGCTGGAGATACTTGATAATTATGACTTAAATTCTCTGTTAAACTTTTTCAATGAGGTATGATATCATGTAGATCAGAGGGTATTTATTTACTTGTCCTTGAGGGTCTTTATTTGTGCTATTTTTGTATTGTAAATACAAAAGTTTTGTTTTGTGATAGTTCTAGGAGTGTCAAAGTCATGTTGTCGTTACTGTCATTTAGATACTGTTTGTCCTATCTATGGTGTATAACATTTAAAGATATTTGTCTATAAACAAGAGTGTTGATTAATGAACCACTACAAGGTTGCCAGGATAGTGCAGGTTCCTATTTGTATTAGTGGCTAAGCTTTGGTTGATGTTTGAAATTTCAGTGACCAAATTTAAGCCAGGTAAAAAGCACAAATGTACATTTTTATATCATAATTACTATTGGGCTAAGTTCAGCCTCTTGACATAGAACATTAGAGCTTATTTTTATTGTTAAAAATGTATTATTATTTATCATTCAAGGGGCCAATGGAAAACATATTCAACAAATACTACTAAGAATATGAAATAATACATGTAGAAAACGGCTTGTTTGATAACATGAGCTATAGCAGATAAATGTTGAATAGTTAATAAAAAACAATACGCTCATGTTGTCTGCATTAAATTATTACATCTGCAATCCCTTAATTAGTAAATTGATGTGAATAAATCAATTCCCATACTTTTTGTCTTTATATTTCTGTCCTCTTGACACTTACTTGAATTTAGCAACTACAAGCACCAAGGTGGTACAGTACTGTAACTGCATTACAGCAATAGACAGTGGTGCAAAGTAATTAGCTTAAGTGTACATTTACTTAAGTTAAGCAAGTAGTATGCAATTTTGACTTAGCTAAGTATTTCCATGTTATGCTACTACGTAATGCTGCATTATATTTTACAGAAATATAGTGGACTCTATTTCACTTGTCTGACAGCTTTAGTTTCAGTTGATGAAATATGCAATGTCAAAGATTAAACCACCCAACACAGAATATAAAGTGGTTAAAATTAGGCCCACCAACCAACTACAACATTGAAAAGCTAACTTAATATTAATGCATCAAAAAGGATAATCAAATAACATAATATAGCAGCAACAGATGTTATTATGCTGCATAATGAGCACTTTAAATATATTTTACTTCTTTACTACATTTTTATGTCGTGGCAGCCTATATACTAAAGTAAACTGTCAAATATTTTGCCACCTCTAGCAAAAATGAAATGGTGGGTGTTTGGCCTCATCATCATCATCATCAGGAGTCAAATAACTAACAAATAATGTTTTTGTAGTGTGACCAAAATAAATTAAAATACAGACGTGTCCTTTTATTGTCTGAGCACTATACCGCAGCTGTTACTAATAACGTTTGACCATATGCGACTTACATTCAAATGTGTCGAACCGGTTTTGAATTTGTAATCACGCAAACATTGTACTCTTTCGGCTCCCGTACATCTATGTCGTCACTATCTGTGCGGCCTGTGATTGGTCCGTTTCAATCCTCGCGGGCTACTTGAACTGAGAGAAAGCAAAGCAACATCTCTGCATGTTTCTGAGTAAAGGGACTGAGGCTAGCTGGCTTGTTTGTAGGTTGGCTGTTGTCGCGTTCATTTTGGAACTCACGAATATGGCGACTTAAAACACACTTTACTTATTGTAGACATTGCATCTGTGCACTTTCTCTCTGCTTTGTTTTTAGCTCTGCAGTTCCAAGTGTCGTTGCCATCTCAACAGCTTAGTTTTGATTGTGAGCAATTGTTTAACCTTTATCGGCAAGGTAGCTGCTAATGCTAGCCTTGATATAACTGTCCACGAGTGATCTTTTAAAGCAATTCTTTTAAAAACAATTTTTCATTTGCTCCCAGCAGCTGTAACGTTAGTAGCATAACGTTACCTCAGAAGGAAAACAAACGGAGACAAGTTAAAACTTTGTTTTGTGGGGAAACATGTCCGGGGCTAACAGAGGACAAGGAAGCGCGGCTAGTGAGTATAACAACCGAGAAAATATGCAGTCAAGGCTGAGGGGCTCGCTAAAACCTCGAGCTGCTGCACACGAAAACCAAGAAAACCATCCACCGAAACAAGCAGCCAACAGAACCGTCCTGGGAGCCTTGCAGAACAATCAGCGGAGCAAAGCCCAGAATCAGCGCGGCCCAAAACAGGTTGGTTTAGGCAGCGATGCTAAATAGCTCGCCTAGCTTAAGCTAGTGTCTGCTAATGACCGTAGTTAACGATGGGGTGTCATTGTAGTTTTTGGAGGCAACTATAGCTAATATACTGTAATTTCTGGTAAGCTGTGTCTTGAAATCTCAACATGCAAACTTGCCAATTTAAACGTAGCTTTAGCTACATCTTTTACCCAGGCTGTCCGCCATTTTAATATCACCATTAGTGCATCACTTTATATATAACTGATGCATTCAACTTCTTTATTAGAAACTTGGCTTGTCTTATCTCAATTTCTGTGTATCAGGGCTCCTCCCGCCATCGCAAGTAAAAAATAAATGACACTAACGTTAGTGCTGTAACATTCCTCCTTTAAATGCAGATTTCTGAAAATACATTAACTTATAACAATTACTCCTTATTACATATTAAACTGCGTTTTTGTTTCCCAAATTGCTAACGTTACTGCTTTCTATTCCCATGACTTTTGTAGTTTGTACTTCGTTGCTGCAAATTATTTCCCCTTATCTGAGCTGATGTATTCTCCACACAGGAGTCATCACAGCCCTTGACATGTAAAAATGAGGATTTCAGCAAAAGCTGCTATGAAAAGCCCTCCACCAAGCAGCCAGCTTTCCAGATCCATGTGGATGAGCCCGACGGCGCCTTCACCAAGAAGCCACAGCAGGTGGTCGAAGCTGTCAAAGCAAAGTCTGTCGTTGAGGAGTCTCCCCTCAAAATCGACAATGCTGTGGCACGGCTCCGACAGCCTCTAGCCACCATTGACATTCCAGCATCAATGGATGTCAGCTTCGGTGTGTTAATACTTTCTGATTGTCCACCACCTTTTCAGTGTGCAGGGCAAGAAACTGCTTTTCATTGCTTAACTTTACATCACTATCAATTTATTGATAGTACTGTAGTCAATCACTATTTGGTTGCATTTCAAAGATTTTCATTGCTCTAAAACTGTCCTTTGCTTAGACTCTCCCATGGATATGTCTATGGTTGAGGGGGAGGAGAAACCAATCAATGTAAACGAGGTCCCAGAATATGCTGCTGAAATCCACACTTACCTGAGGGAGATGGAGGTGAGATTCATTTATAAACTCATCTCTGCCTCAAAGATTCTTGAATATCTTGCAGGTTATTGTATGCTTGTCATGAGACCTTTTCTAGAGACAGCAGTTAAGTATGTGAAGTACATCTACTTTGCCTGCAGGTAGATATTTAAAACTGGTGTTGCTCCACAGGTAAAAACCAGGCCTAAAGCAGGCTACATGAAGAAGCAGCCTGACATCACCAACAGCATGAGGGCCATCCTGGTCGACTGGCTGGTTGAGGTCGGCGAAGAGTACAAACTCCAGAATGAGACACTTTATCTTGCTGTAAACTACATCGATCGCTTCCTTTCCTCCATGTCTGTCTTGCGGGGGAAGCTTCAGCTGGTTGGCACTGCTGCCATGCTGTTGGCATCGTAAGTCTCTATTAGCTTACATTTCAGTCTATTGATTTCTCATAAGTCTCTTTCCTCCTTTGTAAAGTAACTTTTTAAATATTTCAAATGCAGGAAATTTGAAGAGATCTACCCCCCTGAGGTGGCAGAGTTTGTTTACATCACAGATGACACCTACACCAAGAAGCAAGTGTTGAGAATGGAGCATCTGGTGCTTAAAGTGCTCTCCTTTGATCTGGCAGCACCAACAATCAACCAGTTTCTCACCCACTACTTCCTCAATCAGTCAGTTAACAAACAAGTGGAGAGTCTGGCAATGGTGAGCATCAAATTTTAAAAAGCACCTTTATACATTTGGCTGTGCTGTTTGTGACCAAATTGTATAGCCAACCTGTCAAAGAGCAATCCTGAGTCTTATATACTCCAGCAAAAAACTCCCGCAATACTTATTTTCAGCAAATTTAAGATGTTAATATTTGTATGAACGTAAACAGATCCTACAACTGAGACAAATACTAAAAGTTTCAGATGAGAGTACCAGGAATCTGAGCATAGGTGGGTCAAAAGTAATGATTGGTATCTGGTGTGGTCCTGTGTAGGTGTTGCCACATGAGGACAATAAGTTGTCCTTCCTGTCTCCCTGTAGTTCTGTAAAGTTGTATGGATTTTTACAGAATTATCTTTAAAACGCAGTGTCCTGGACAAAGACTTTTCTCTTTGCATTTTAAAATCGCATGTAGCTAAGTCTTTATTTCTTTCCAGTACCTTGGGGAGCTCAGTCTGGTTGACTCAGATCCCTGTCTGAAGTATCTACCATCACAAACGGCTGCTGGAGCCTATACACTGGCAAACAACATTGTGACTGGTGGCTCATGGGTAAGTTTAAATTTTTCAGTCTAAATTTTTAAAAGAAACAGTACTTGAGTCAAACGGTCTCTGCTGAGGATGTTTCTTTAAGCGTCTGTTAAAGACTCGTATCAGTCTGGTTTCCTCTGAGTAAAGAAGACTGGGCATTTGTGAACATGCAAGATAATACCAGTTGTCATCTTAGCCTAAGTCCTTGATGGAGGTGACTGGCTACTCCTTGGAGGATCTGATGCCATGCATTGAGGATCTGCACCGAATTCATCTAAATGCTGCTCAGCATGCCCAGCAGTCTGTTCGGGAGAAGTACAAGGGCCCCAAGTAAGTAGGCTGCTTATAAATGTCCAACTGTTACTAGAGCTGTAATTGGGTCAGACTGAAAAATTGTCACCTATTGCCTGTCCTAGCTCTGCCTTTTTTCAAGTGTTTGGGTTTTGACTATTAGAAATTTTAAAGATGCCATTTTGTGCTCCCTGGAGATTCTGACATTTTCTAAAGAATAAAAATTAGATTAATCAAACTATTAGTTGCAGTCCTGTGTTTACATGCATGTGTCATTGGTGGCTTGTAAAAGTTCAGTCTGGCAAATGTTCTAAAAACTGTTTCTTTTCCAGGTACCATGAAGTTTCCCTCATC
>JAPMOB010226948.1:24449-34857 GCA_029875015.1 Lepomis gibbosus
CCTTTGTCCATGTAGAGTTGTACCCCTGTCAGTTTGACTTTTTTTTTTAAATGATGTGCCACAATTTCAAATAACATGGCCTGCTCTTGGAGTAGAGCTAGATGAGAGTTTTTAAATATTTTTATATACTCAGTCCTTACATTCACACCAGATGCTTTGGTGTTTGTTAATCAAGCTGTTTTAATGGTTTGAATTTTAAATGCAGACAAAATGTAGAAGTCTTATCACAACTCGCTCACTTGATCTACAGTGTCTCCAACATACCTGTGACCCAGAACCTTAATTCTGGGTTTTCTCACTTGAGTACATAAAAGTTGTTGTTGCTGATTCATCTTCAGAGGTGTAAGCTTTGACCTTATGGGATGCAGATTAAAGTTTATTTTTCTGTCATGGAGTCAGCTATCTTTATATTGATGTCTTGGGAGTTAACAGCCTTTCATGGCATCTTCTGCACTGTAAAATATGGCTCTTGTAAATAAAATTTCATTTAAAGTAAGACTTCATTTCTACGTCTCTATGGTCACTTTGTACTCAAGGGGGCAGCAGAGGACCACTATGGCTTTTTAAAGGTTTCCTATCATATTGACAAAATACACATTCAATAAGGTTTGGAAACTAAATGTGTACAAACCCTCACCCTAAAGGGTCGGAGTAGTTCATAATTTTAAAGTCTAATGGCTTATTGAGCCAGGATCCCTCATGTGAATTTTATTGGCATAATGAAGACTTTAAATACCAAGCTGTGGCTGAAGCCTAAACTCATTATTGAAAACCAATAGATCGTTGAAATATATCCTGGTAATTTAGTCTATAGTGTGACAAACTTTACACACTAAACTGCAACAATATTGCTGTTCTGTGATTTTTTTTTAAATTTTTTTTTGCCTTGACAAAAACAAGATTAGTATTGAGACCAAGTCAAATGTGAATATAAAAGGCAAGAAGCCTTAAGGGGAGAGTAAACATGTATTGCAAACGGGTTTTTTTTTTTTTTTTTCCGTCTGCACGTTAACAATTGGTAAATGAAAATAGGATTGACTTTTTCTACTTACACATCAGTGATTTGATTTTTCTCTGGACGTGAAGGCAGCCAGTGGCATTGGAAGGCATCTCTCGTGCTCTCCCCCTTATGATTGGGAGGCTGGCTTTGTGCGAGGAGTCTGACAGGAGAGGGGACGCGCTGCAGAAAGATTTCCACCATTTCATCTTGGAAGAATGGGCGCCTCAAAGACCATGCACACCCTCTCAACAGGTTTGCTCTATCGGTGAGATCACACACTTGTCACAGACGGGAGGATTATGTCATGGGAACAGATGGGAATTCTGTAACGTAGCCAAGCCAGTTGGACACCTGTTTAAACAATGGCTGCTACAGCACTGCATCTGTCTAATCCCTGAGGAGGTCCACGTGTTGGGGGAAAAACATTTTTTGAAGAGGGTGGGCAGTGCAGGTTGCTGTCTAATCCCATGCCTGCCCCCAGAAAATTTCTGGTGGCTTCCACCTCGCTGCCCCTGTCACTGGGCTGGGGCTGGAACTTGAGTTTGTATGTGGGGATTCTCCTCGGACTCCTGACCCTCATGATGCTTCTTCTGTGGATGCTCCTCAGGCAGCTGAAGAACTCTGAGGGAAAATCCACGCTGCACCCTGTCCGCTCTTTCAGACCACCTCACTTTGAACAGAGGCTCCATATATGATGTGAAAAATGGAGTGCTTGGATATGCCTTTTCAGATTCATGTAAGAAACTGACTTTTGAAAATGATTTGTTATGGACTCGATGCTTCTATTCCCTCAAAATAAATCTGTTCATGTTCTTATTTATAGAAACCACTGTCTATTCTTTTAACAGCTTAATGTGCTTCTACTTTATCTTTCTGAGCCATGCATGAAATAGGGAGCCTTATCTATATCATTCTGAGTAATTAAAAATACTGATATTCTTATGCAGCAGCTATTTCCTTTTATCCCTTAGATGAATTTAAACAGCCGAGCTCAAACATCTAACTTGCCGAGTAAAAGCACAAGCCAAGATTAAATATGCATTATGATTCATTCAGATTAAAGCAATGCATTCAGGAGGGCAATTTGCAGTCCTCTAATCAAATTTGTGAATTGGCATGAGGGATTCTGAGAATATGCCGCCGATAAAAAAAAATATGAAAGGAGCTGTGTGCCACATGGGTTCTCAACTCCTTTCTCCACCTCAAAGTAAATGAGACCTTTGAGGCAACAGGCTAATATCAACAGCAAGAGCCCACTGGCTGTTTGATATTTCTCAGGTTGATACAAGAGGTTATTACACAAAGGCAGGAGGGTTTGTCAGCATGAGTTTGTGTTTTGTTTTTATTTTTCTTCAGTCACAGATGGCCAGGCTGTCGTTGAATAATCTGAGAGGAATCAATACCCATTTGACCTGAGGGGAGCATATTCATTACACGTTGACAGTTCATTTCCTTAAACAGCAGTACAATAAGAGAAATGGCCATGGCTCGGAGTGCTTCTGTGTGTGAAGCCTCAGCATACATTTCTCAAGAGGTGTAAACACTACCATGTTTGTGCAGGGGAAGAAATCATTCTTCATTCAAAACAATTAAATTAGTTGCATAAGATACTTTTCCCGTATGTACACAAACATAGATTCATTTGGAGGCAGCTTTTTATTGGTGTTTTTGTAGTTGGTTGGGAAATAAGGGTTATTCATTTTCTTGTCAAGACTAAATGTGATGGTGAAGCTGGATAGCTTGGCTTTGCATAAAGACTGGAAATATGGGGAAATACCTCTGTACAAGGTAACAAAATCTACTAGCACCTCTGAAGCTCACAACAAAACAAGTTGTATCTCCTTTGTATAAGTTGTTCAAAAACTCAAGTGTAAAGATGACAATGAGTGAATTTTGCTAGCTTTGGACAGACTTTGGAGTCAGACTGTTTCTTCCATTTCCATTTTTTGTGCTAAGCTTACAGCTCCTGGCTCTAGCTTCATATTTAACATCAGACATGATAATGATATTAACCTCATATCATCTAATTCTTGGCAAGAAAGCAATTGAGTGCATTTCCCAAAATGGTGAATCATTGCTGTCTCTCAGACACTTGTATTTACTGGTCGCTCTGAAAACATCTCACTATCTCTGCATTATTTCAGATCAGGAAATCCTTAGGGATTTCTTTTCAACAGATCTGAACACAGGTTATTTCAAACTAATAACTTGTCTGCTCCCTTCAGCACATGTAGATTAATGAGGTCTCACATCATGGAAAGATCCCATCAGGTTTTTGATTTGTTGTTGAGGTAACATTTCTGTCGTCTGGCACTGCTTGGACCATCTGTGGTCTCTCAATCCCCTTCTAATAAAAACAGTTCCATTATGTCTCAGAATACAGCACAATTAACTCAAACATGAAAAGAGTCACAGCAGCTCCTGAGTCAGTTTCCGCTGTGTTGTAGATACCCGCTGGGTTTATAATGCAGACAGTAGAGAGAGATTGTGGTCAAAAGTACCAAAATGGTGAGAGATGAGGATAAAGAATGTGTCTGATGCGAACTACAGACATATGGAGGATGGTTGGTTGCATTTTTTTGAGAGTGAGACTCTGGTAAAGAAGAGATAAAAACATCAGCTTTGAAGATAATAAAATATAAATCAAAGTAAACCGTGTCTGTGAACCAGAGAAGATATAGATTATGTGGTGGCTGTTTTTAACATTTTGGTAAAAAAAAATCAAATCAAATTAACTCAATTAATTGAATGATCAAATGTGAAGTAGCTTAATTGTGATTTTATGATGGAAATAAGTCAGAAGTTTTGGCACCTCTTACTTTTTGTTGGTACACTTTGCATAGTAATGCTGGATTACCAACCAGATTTGTTGTGTATATGTTGGTTTGTAAAAATTTTTATTAATTACCATGTTGTGTGAAAGTATGCTGCTTATCTGCTTTCTTGCTGGGAGATTAACTTAGTCTACAAGTTGTCATTTTTACACTTTGGTTTAAACATATTACATATACAGGATACAACATGTCAACTCCTGATACTTTAGATATACTACTAGGCAATAGGCAGATTTTATTACCTAAGGTAAGCTAATCGCATGCTGAGTAGCTCTTTACAGTAATTATCGCACAGCTATGTGAGTGATATCAATCTTCTTATCTAACTCGCAGTAAGAAAACAAAAATTTCCAAAATTCAAGCTACTAATGTGTGGGTTAATACAGCTTTAACTATAGAGTCAAACATAAAGGTTGTATATTTGCTCCATAGTGGAGCCAAGTGTAAGTATCTAACAGGCTAGATAACTTCCCTACCAACTTTTGATGTCACCTATGTATTTTGTGCGACAGTCGCTAAAGCTAATCTGGCAGGTCGTTTCCTGCATTAATGACATCCATTCTAAATGGCCATAATGTGGCCACAATGCACAATGAACAGAAGCTCTGTCTGCAGGTTCATGGTTCTTTACATCAGAGCCATAGAATAGAAGGCAGATGATATTCGCTATGAGAATCTCACAAAACTGGCCGAATATTATGATGTGATTTTTGTGGGCTCTTCCAAAAGGTCCACGAGGCCAGGTGATATTTGTTGTAATGGAGCCATTTGCATTTGATAATACCTGCCATCAGCACAGAGGAAGATAGCAAACAGAACTGATCAGTGGTAGCTGGGGAGGCCCTGTGATAGATGATTGAGATTATTGTCTGTCATTCATCACCTAACAAACTGAGCTGTCCTCAGCTCTGTATACCCGGCTGTCCCATGGAGCTCTGCTCATGAATGAAAATCTCACAGTGATTCAGTCTGGAAACTGACAACGCAGGGATGATAGTAGGAAGTGAAAGCAACAGTCAGCAGTTTGTAGCCTCACTGATTTATCTTATATAACTTGAAAGCACTCGACAGCTGTTGCTTTTTTCATATCAAAACAAATTTTATTTTTAGCTTCAAAGATCTTTCTTGACTTTACAAACTCCACTTGACAAAACAATCTCTGCTCTGGGGGCTTTCATATCACATGATCTTACTCTGCAAATTGAGTTTGCCCAGCTGTCATGGAATTGTTAGTTATAAGGATTTATTGTAATAGTTTTCAGAGTATAACAAAGTCTCCAATTATAGTGTGTTAATCCATCTAGTACATTTATCTGTGAACATTACATGCCTTCATGTCTCAAAATGACCTCAACAAGCTTACAGTGGTGTTTTATCTGGTTAATGAACATGTTTTCATTAATTGTATTGACTTTTCCTTATGTAAAATCAGCAATCATGTCATTCTAAAAAAACACTATACCCATATGTGACATTTGAATTAAATACTTTATCAAGACAGAACTTTAACAATTTACAAGACAGGCAATTTGTAGTTTATATCTTTTATGTGTATGCATGAATCTGTAATCACCTATTAGTGCAATATTTTTATAATAATAAATCATCCATCCAGGTTCCGTCCAAATCATGAGGAACAAAATTGCCTTTGCTGGCTTAGTTTTGAACACCTCTTTACTTCAAGTAGGATGACAAGTATAGCAAAAGCTGAAATAATGAAACCGGACTGTCTGTTCAAGGCTTAAAAATATGACATTTCATGTGTTACAAAAATGGTGAAGTTTGAACACCGTTGCTTTTGTTGAGGCCAAAAAGACACTTTAGCCCAAATCTGCTGGCCTGTGTAAGCAGTTTGAAGTCCCATGACATTTAAGAGCTGTGTCAGTTAATCTTGCTCTCCTGAGGATCCAGCTTGTTCGTGGTCTGAGGTCTGTTCTTCCTCAGAGTCACTCTGACTGTAATCAGAATCTTCTTCCTCACTCTGACCTTCCAAGTGTTTTCTGAAATATTAGGTTTAATTTTAAAGCCCCTAAAACTTTATGAAGACAAATATCTATTTCTGTACAACATCATATATCATTGGCAGCAACAAGTTAATCAATTTAATCTGATTCATCTGGACTTTGTGGGTGTGATTTGATCAGATTTTATTGACAGTGTGGGAACTTAACACCAAGTCCACTTTTTTTTGAGTGAATTACAATACAAATATAGTCACTTTAATATGCATCTTCCTTTGACCCGGGTCCCATATAGTGTCCTCTTTCTAGAGAAAATCCAGTTATTCTGTCCACTTAATCCCATAAAAAATTATAAATAATCTATTATGTATGTTTTCACCCCCATTAAAATCTTTATCATGTAGCCAGTTGTTTGAAAGATCAGTGATACTAAATATTCAAATGATACTGACATTTAATATCCAAAACAGTACACGATCCATTCAGTGTGATCAGGGCTGATCCTTGTGGATATAAAGACTTAATCTGATAAATTCGATATTAGCTGCTCTAGTACACTTGTTTATTTGTGATGAAAGGAAATTGACTCCACGTCTGTGTTGGATGCTGTGAAATGAAACGGCGAGCATCCGTGACTGGATAACCTGATAGATGGTGTTCACACTCTCGCCTTCTCACAAGTGCTCACTTTAATTAAGGTTTGCAGGGATGAGGACGGCAGTGATGACATCTGAGCAGCTCCTTTGCACTTCGCTGCGCTGATCTCTTCACTCCTATCAGGCATCAGGCATCTCCTGTTTGTCTCCTGTTTGCCATAACACACATTTTCCTCAGATTAATCACGCATGTTGTCCTCAGAAATGTAGAGCATGAAACACCTGCCTAAGAAATGTCATTGAGGCTCAGTGGTCGAAAGTAACTAAGTTTATTTACATACAAATATGAGGTACTCGTACTTTACTCAAGTATTTCCATTTCATCCCACTTTATGCTTCTCCTTTACAGTTCAGAAGGGAATATTGTGTTTTTACTCCACTACATTAACAACAATTATAGTTATATCACAAATTAATATTTTAAATACAAAATATATGATTTTATCATAGACGATGCGTCATTATTGGTTAAACTACCCAATGAGCCACCTAAACCAGCTACAAGAGTAAAATGATACTTAATGCATCAGCATTATATAATAGTATAACACTCACACGGATATTTCTCTAAATAGTACTTTACTTGTAATGGAGTATTATGGTATTATGGTATTGCTAATTTTAATTGAATAAAATATCTGAAGGTGAGACTGTACATTTCATTTATGTTTTTTTTGTATACTAATTAGATCGTTTAAAGAATTAAATGTTTATTTAAAAATGGTGCAGAGCATAAAATGCAAACAGAGATACCAAAATGCATTCTAGGGGTGTGTGTACTTTTATCCAGAATAATTGTTTTGCAAAGAAACTAAACCTAAACTGAAACTTAAGGAGATGATTGTTAAATTTGAGGAAACAATTTTCTCATGAATTGTAATTGAATATACAAAACAGGAGAGGATAAACTGCTTGGAAATAGTCTAAACACAAGCCCTCTGGACCCTGGGGACACTCTACCTTTAGAGAAACATTTAACTCCTTGTCACTTTTTTGAAGGTCACGCAAAGCAATTAAGTGCATGAGGTGATGATCTCCTGTTTCACTGACAGTGAGTGTAAGACAACACGGCATGAGGATGAAGAAGCGCATCTTGTCAGCGCTGCCCAGTGACCACAGCCTCCACGGGAGCCAGGAGGAGTTTTAGGGGCCCGCAAATAAAGAGCTCCTACCACAGATCACCAGCAAGGAAAAAGAAGAAACACACTAGTTGGTAAGAGCTTACAGTTACTTTCCTCTGGATTGGTGTTTACACAGTTTTACAAGGTTACAAGGTTTTAGACAATTACATTCTAACCTTGTCTATTTTAATCAAGATTTTGTATTCTTTTCCACTTTCTTTTAGTGTACGTTTGTCTTCCATTAACACAAAGGATGGTAAGTGTTTCCTTTCTTTGTTTTATTAAATCATATTATATTATAAATTAAACATCTTGGGGTGGTGATGGTGCAAAGGATAAGACTATGCCTTTGGTGTGAGAGACCTGGGTTCAATGCCCCACTGTGACCCATCCACCATTGTGTCCCTGAGCAAGACACTTAACCCATAGTTTCTCCAGAGGCGTGCGACCTCTGACATAAATAGCAATTGTAAGTTGCTTTGGAAAAAAGCATCAGCTAAATTAATAAATGTAAATCTTCAAAGTATGGCAAAATTTATAACAATACCAAGGAACAACTGTTTTGCACAAAATAATCAAGACTAGTGTAGTTTAGAGTGACACTTTATGTTTGTGTAATGAAGTGGGTCAGTTCCTTTTCAAGCCACACCGAGACCTGTACTGCATGATCTATCTTAAACAACACACATCACAAATAACTCCAACCGCTGATTTGCATGCAACCTTAAACCTTTTTCTTTCCATAAATTTGACTGCATTTTCATTTAATTAGATCCTTAATTTTTAAAATGATTCTATACTGTAAAAGACTAGTACAGATACCCTGACTTTTAAATGATCCTTAATTCACTGAAAGGACTTTCTGGGAAGATGCACTCATTAGTAAAACATGAGTGTGACTCGTGCAGTAGCACGAAAAGAGAAGGATCAGCTTCATTTGATATCCTTGATTTGATTTTATCCTCTCCAGCTTGTTGTGATACTTCAGACTGTCTGATGAGGATAAGTTGGTTTAAGGCATAAAGTGACGGCAAGAACTTAGTTTCAGTTGACAGTGGTCTAATTTGTCCCATATTGTATTACCATGTGCATGGAAACTGTGGCCATTGTATCCCCACCAGGTTACAATTTCATCAATGGGCAGTTGAGAGATGATGCTCCCCACACTTATTACTGAAAAGGAACTCTGTAGTTCATTGTTCAATTTATCATTCAATAGGCTTTGTTAACAACTGTTTATTAGTGATTGTTCAAAACGCTGCTGAGAGTGAGAGTCAAGCTAACAGGACTTAGCAATTAGAATTCATCTACATAAAGAGCTTTGCCTTTTTGATGTTGTTGTTTTAACACTGATGTTTTGACATCTTAATTTAGCATGCTAATATTTGCTGAACACATTACAGCTGAGGCTGACTGAAGTGCTGTGTTTGGACAGAGTGAAATTTTCAACTGATGATGGCGCTAAATGCACTTTCAGAGGATCAACAAAGTCAATATGATCAATTCCCCGGGGACATTGATTATATTTTACATCCAATAGTTGTTAAGACATCTGCTCCTGTAACAAAAATGTTAACTTTATGTTGACAGAACATAAATGGCGAATACGTTGAGTAGGTGTGGTGATATTTTGCTCAAGTGAAACCCGTGACATGCTGGTGCACTAGATGAAAAGTCAAGGGATCAACAAAGTCTTTGGGATTTATATTCTGGGGACTGTAAACTGGCTGTGCCACATTTCATGACTATTCATGCAATATCTGTGAAGATATTTACGCTTGGGCAAAAGTGGTGAACCGATCAACCAACCATGATTACCATCCATACAGCTTAAGGTTCACATTTGGTAGCTAACATGAGTATCTTTGTAGAAGATGAATACAAAATTGATAATGAATTACATTGGCAATAAATGCCGAATCACATCCTATTAATAAATATGAGTTCAAAAATAGCTCATGACTGAGTTTACTGTAGAACAAAGGTGTGTTGTCTCTAACAGTGGTGTCAAATTTAAACTCATGTTACATGATGCATGCAGACAGGGCTGTGACAGTGATGTATTAAGGTGCCACATCAAGGTAAATATCCTCATGTTTACCTTATGTGAGAGGTTGCTCTTGTGAGAACATCAAACACAGAATAGCTTCTGTGTGAAAAAGCAGATGACCAACAAAAGAGATAATAAACAGAAACCTTTCCTGCGAAGAGGGGGAGATAATATTCTTTCATGTCTCCCACCTGCACAGAGTTTGGAACAAGGCAGACGTTTTATTGCCTTTTCTTCAAATTACATTTTCCCTGGAGAACAATCACCTGCGAGTGAAACACGGCACATTTTTTAAATTACCTGCATGACACAAAGCGACAGACTTGACTTAGCTTCTACTTACAGTACTTGCCCCAGAGTTTGGACAGACAACATTTAAACCCAGGTGGGTTTTGATTGCCAGTGGCAAGATGTTTTATAAAGCAGCTACAACAGTCATTTGCAGCAATATTCAGTGTCTTTAAAAAGGTTATGCCCAAAAAACACATTCCCAGTATTTGTACTGAGGTTTTATTCCTGTTTGGTTGGGGGGGGAAGCACTTGAAACACCATTTGAACTAGCACGGAGGGTTAAAACTCTCAAATGAAACAAACCAATTTTAATTGGAGTCGGTCTAACATCTGTACTCATTCACTGCTTTTAGGTTGATAACTATTTTGCACACAGTGTAATACAACAAATCAAATGAAACAAGGACACAAAAGATGCAATTCATTTCAGGTGTTTTGCTATTGTTTTGTTGTTTGTATTGTTTTTTTATAACCTGTCCCGCCCTGCAGCCTGGT
>JAPMOB010226952.1:0-13037 GCA_029875015.1 Lepomis gibbosus
TAGATAGATAGATAGATAGATAGATAGATAGATAGATAGATAGATAGATAGATAGATAGATAGATAGATAGATAGGAAGTGTCATGGCATGCGGTGTGTGATGCTGTTGGCCACAGCTGCATACCAGCCCCTCAGTAACTCAGCCTCTTTTTAAATCACCCAGCTGGCCTCTACCCACTGAAGCGGGACCGAACCTTTTCATGCTTCAGCCCAGAGCGCCGCCCTGCGTTGTTAACCCTTTCGCTTACCACACACTCTCTTGACCACCAACATGCTGGCAAAAAATCGCGACACAGTCTCTGACCTTCTACCTGTACTGCATAGCTCAAATGACAAGATTTAAGGTTCGTCAGTTGGGTTCAAACCTGTGACACCTCCACTGCTTTCCAGTACCATCTCGGGTAAGCTGTGACCATCAGTTTATGTGCTTGCTAAAGCAGCTGGTTTACAGTTCAAATGTTATACTGGCATGTTACATTGGAAGCCTGCCCGCCCAAACAAAACAGTCCCAGGTTATGAAAGCAGCCAATCACAGGCGTCCCAGATGAAAGCCTACCTGCTGATACTGAACACAGGTTCCAGTGCAGTTCTGTCCCCTGGGGTCTCTGGCCCAGTTACGAGCGCACGTCATGTCCATCCGGCAAGCATCAAACCTGAAGAGACGTATGTAAATAAAATAAAATAAAATATCTGAAATGACAAAATATCAAACTGTAATTCTCTCATTTGAATGTTTTCTCCTAAGAGTCATGCTGTTAACCAGATAACTGAGGTGCCAGTTTTCCATTTGTGATACACTGTGTTTGTACATTTTGAAGAATATGCTTATTCGGTTTCATGCTGAGAGTTAGATAAGAACATCCCACTCCCCTGTCTCTCTGCTAAATATGAAGCTACAGCCAGCAGTCAGTTAGTTTAACATAAAGACTATAAGCCTATATAAATAGGCAATATGCACCTCAAATATTTATTTTTTTCCTGAAAACAACCACTGCTAGTAGGCTACAAATGTTTTTTGTCAAGATTCAGGATCCTGATTTATGTCTAAAAGCAAAGCAACCACGACACAAAGCTGTTTCTCATCTTAGCTGGGAACACCCTGGTTGTCTATGAATCGCAGCTTGGGAGCCACTGTTACACGTTTTTGTATCAGAAAAGCCTGATATATGTAACCTTTCCTGTTTCATACAGTCTTATGCTGTTTATTAGACACTTGTTATATATATTTATACATTTTAGCTGATGCTTTTATCCAAAGGGACTTACAATTGCTATACATGTCAGAGGTCGCACGCCTCTGGTGCAACTATAGGGTTAAGTGTCTTGCTCAAGGACACAATGGTGCATGGGTCATGGGGGATTGAAGCCGAGTCTCTCACACCAAAGGCATAGTCTTATCCATTGCGCCATAGCCACCCCCCATATTATGGACAGCACCGTATACTGTTGCTGGTAATCTCACTCTTGACAACCTTACAGATGGATACTGTTTTTGACTTTTGCAGCCTCACCAATCACGGCAGAAGCTGTGGCACAGCGGCACAGCCTGGATGTATGAGCGGCGATGGGGATGAGGCCAACGCGCGGCATCAGGGGAGCAGCGGTAAAAACACGACACGCGCTTCAGGAAGCCTTCACACCTGAGGAGAGAGAGGGGACCAGTTATTATAACATGATTTAATGATTCTGTATGTAAGCCTTTATTGACTCTGGGGAAGCTGACTCAGCATAGCTGGCCACTAGGCAGGTAAATATGACATGACCCAGTAGTTGATATTGGCCTCTCAGGGGGCAATGGAAATGTACTCTAAGCACAACACTAACATAAACAGTTGCCTGTTTACACATCTGGCAGATACAGAGCAACATTAACTTGGACTTTTTCTCTGGCCACCTAACAAATATTTTCTAATATTCACACTCGTTTTAGCTCATTTTGTTTTGTCTCCACCTCCTTTGGGAACGATCTGGCCCTTTAGTGCCCAAATGTTTCACTGTGTTTACTAGCTATAGCTTTAGCTGCTAACTTTTTCAGTTATAGTAGTTCAGTTCAGGGTAGAAAGCTCATGTTTTTGGAAATTTATACTTAAAAACAGCTGAAAGTTTGACAACACTGAACCAAAAACAGTACAGTTACTAGTTATACAACAAAAACAATGAGCTGAAAGACCATATAATGCAACATTATGAGGGACGCTGTACACCAACAGTGACGTACTCAGAGCTAAGAAGCCCACATTTGTCCCAGGGTTCATTCTTATTGCTAGCAGAGGGAACATGGGAGATATCCTGGATGTCTTCTTCTGTGCAGCAGCTATCTGTAAGCAGCAAAGGACAGGAAAACATTTCAGACAAATGCAGTTTGATGTTTTCATCACAGGCTGTCATTACACCATTGAACATACAGTGTTTCAAGACAAACCCACAGTCACTCACTGTCAGCATACAGTCCACACTCCCTCAGGTGTGGCTCCGGACTGGGCGTGGCCTTGTGGTTGCCGTCTTGAAGACACACCCCCTCCGAGCGGGTTCCACCAATCAGCGCAGCTGCCAAGTATGCGCAAATCAATAGCAGAGGGCGAGAGTTGACATCCATCTCTACAGCCACAAACGAGTCTGGAAAGGAGATCAGCACATTGGTACGCAGCAGGCCAAATACAACACAGTCTTACCTGAGTCACCAGGAAAACTCAAAGATAATGCGCACATAATCTAATGCAATATAATGAAATGAATATCAATTAGCTCCACAAAAGAAATAATTCTCGTTAATACACATACAAAAACTTCACTTCAAACAATTTCATCAAACACATTTATTCTCACGCCTCTGTGATTTAATCATTACGCATAGGCCTTTTCAGTGTGATTGAGACATCCAGGCTGTTTAGCTCCGTGTGTGCTCTGCGTGCGGTGACCTAGTAGACAGGGTGAGCCTAATTAGGTGGGACTGAGGCACCGTGCTGAGCTGGATGACATGCCTAGCTGTTTAATCTGACAAGCAGCTGGCCGATGTGTAGCCTACATAACACGAATGAAAAAAATCTGCAGGACATCGCCGCATGGACCTGGACAGGTCCGGCGTGGCCCTGATTTTGTTACAGTAAAAAAAACAAAAACACAACAACATAAAAAGGCAGAACATACTGAGAGATTTAGCACAATAGGTTACTTTCATAACTTCCACTTTTAACTGATTTACTATTGCGCTACTTGTGTAAAACAAATTAAAATGAGTATGGCCATAGGCTCAGTAATTTATGCAGTTTCTTAAAAATAGGCTACCAATAAAATTATGGTAGGCTATTGTTAGCCTATTAAGTGTGAGTCAGTTAGTACAACCTTGGAAAGGGTTAGGGTTAGAAATCCCATAACTTGCACGTTATTATTGTTTCTGACCAAAATAAGCAACATCCGTGGACCAGCTCGTGGAAAAACATTAAAAGTAAGGATATAATTTAAAACATATTTAGAACATCTTAACAAAAGCTGAGATATAAACAGGTAAACATCACGCAGTTGTCAAAAACGGAGAGAAAACAGTTTTTATGGAGCCTGTTGGTTCTCATTAGTGAGTTTACGCTGACCTCAAGGCACTTCATGGTATTTTTTTCATCTGCTGTAGCAACTGTGGCACAATATTTTAATGCAATATCCTCATATAAACCTGTAATTTTGCTGTGATAATGATGTTACGTCCTTCAAAATGTTACTCTAAGAATAGCTACGAGGACCTGTTCAACCAGGTGTTGATCTCTCTTAATCTATTTGGTAGAATAGTTTAGATCGTCATCGTCTATTTTTTTTTTTTTTACCTGTCGGTGGGGAAAAGGATGCTCCGTACGGATTAGTTTCCTCTCTTGTGATGCTTTTCTGTTGGTAAGTGTTTTCTCTGTGTCTCCCCGCTGTGTAGCTGTGGATGCGTCGCCTGTACGCAGTGCTCGGTGCTCGGGTCTGCTGCTCGCTCTCTGTGTCTGTCTCCCTCTGTGCTGGCTGTGATCTCTGCTGCCAGGGGGTCGCTGCTCGCCACTTTGTCACCGGTTTATATGAAGGACATTTCAGTCCCTTCCACCAGGCAGCTCACCCCCTCCCTCTGGCCCATGCTGGGAAGCTCTCTCTCTCTCTCTCTCTCTGTCTCTCCCCTCCCTCCCTCTCTTGCACGTACACACACACACACGCACACAGAAAATACCCCCTCCTTGTTAATCTCCCAATGAGATGTTTACCAAATCCTCCTTGTTGACAGCCTTCCATCCGAGTTTGTCCCATCAATGTTGTAGATGGAAACACTGAACTGACTTTGATTTTGAAATTGATTTAAAGGCAAAAAACAAAAAACTGGGACCACATAATTGATGTGTTGCCCTTGATTTTGAGAGGATCATTCACAGGTGGTGCTGAGTCACACCTGTCCTCCCCCAGCTCTCTCTCAACACACAAGCACACCCTGAGGTCAGGGCTTTTTCCAGATGACAGGGTTAGAGGAGGGTATAGGTGAGATTTAATACTCCATAATATGCTGAATACGAGGAACACAAATCTCTGCGGAACAAAACACAGTGAACTCGCAGGGAAGCTGCTGCACATTGCAAAACCCTTCCTGTTAAAATGAAGACAGAGATCAGTTCAGCCTATTTTTCTAGATACTGTTGTTTTTTTGTCACCTGTGTCCATGGACCATCTAGAGCTATCTATCTATGTACAAACTAAGAGCTGGTGACCTTGTTAGCAATGCTACCAAAAGGTGTAATCCCTAAAAGCATGTTGCTAATTCTTTCCATTTGGTGGCAAACATTTTAAACATTCACGTTTGTTCATTGACAGCCCTGTATGTGGTCTGAATGGGGTTACATGGACACATGAGCATGGCCAGCCAGTGTGTTTTTCCACAATGTGTTATTGCTCCTGGTTTCTAATCTCACCTCCCCTTGGACCTGCTGTACCAGCCTAATCCCTGGCTGGATCTCTCTCTCTCTCTCTCTCTCTCTCTCTCTCTCTCTCTGAGTGACCTCCCAAGGCTTTTGGCCACAGAAGAGCAGATGGAGAGTGTCTTGTGGCCTAGATACGTCCGCCTAAAGCCAAGACTGTGAAATTGGTGACATGCCTACGACATGATTGGTTTTGGCAACAAAACCATGCAGGGACAGGAAGGGACCTGACACATTGGCCATCACATAAACACACAGATTTAGTGCAGATGAATGAAAGAGTCCCAGCAGGGACTCAACTCAGTTTCATACTGTATGAGCTAATGGAAGAATGAGGGCTCACTAGGGCCTCGTTGTCCACCCGACATAAGCAATTTCATAACTGCTGAGGGTCGTCACCACAGAGCACTTTATTTCTGGGGGTGAGAGCAGAGGAGCGAGAGGAAGACAAATAGCTCTCCATCTGGTAATTAGAGGAGAAATAACGATATCCTTTGTGTGAGGGCTATTCAGGGAACAGAGAGAAGGAGGACAAAGCAGGCCATCACTGCTCTCTGTGTACCCTTGTTGTCGTTCTCATTTAACAAGGTTGGGTCACTGCCTGTGCTTGAGCCTCAGGCTGGCCCTCAGCTGGCAAACAGTGTCACCCATCCTTGTCAACTCACTAACTGATAGACATTAATTTCCGCCAGTTAGAGTCTCTTTGCTTTGTTGTTCCACTGACCTATTTCACAGTGATGGCAGACACCATGAAGTTTGGAAATAAATGGTGGAATGAGAGCAGGAATATAAGATGGGTTGTGTTCTGCAATATGCCTACCTTTGCATTTGCTAGTCTGGATAGCTTAACTTAGTTAACTCGACTAACTTTTTAATCAAATTAAAGTTGCTACTTTTCAGTGGAGTTACAAATTGCTTTGATGCTGATTTTAGTAAAGTATGTAAAAGCTAGTAAGCAAGTTGAAGGTGAAATGATTTGCTAAAAGTAATGGATAAACAGTTGAAAAGATAGCAAAAAGTATGGATTAAGTTAAAACAGGTAACAGAAAAGGTAATGGGTGAACATATAAAATAGTTAGCAAAAAGAAACGGACAACTGGTTGAAACAGATAGCTAAAAGTAATGAATAAACAATTGTAATAGAAAAAAATATTGGAGTTGAAATAGCAACAAGTAATAGATAAACAGGTGTAATAGCTAAAAATTAATGGATAAATGCTTGAAATAGTTAGCAAAAAATGTTGGATGAACAGTTGAAATAGAAAAAACTAATGGATAAATTGTTGAAATAGTTACTAAAAAGTGATGTATAATAGTAGAAATAGCAAAAAGTAATGGATAAACAGTTAAAATAGTTATCTAAAACTAATGGATAAATGGTTGAAATAGTTAATAAAAGGCAATGGATAATAGTAGAAACAGCTAAAAGTAATAGATAAATGTTTGAAATAGTTAGTTAAAAGCAAAGTTGTAATAGTTAGCAAAAAAGTAATGTATAAACGGTTAAAATAGTTGGCCAAAGGTTAATGATAAATTAAATTTTTAGATATAAATGGAATGAATCATACAGCTTCTATCAAAGTAATGTGAATGCAAACTTGATGATATAGACTAAACTGGTTTTATATATTTAATTTAAATGAGATCCATTTTCTAATCAAATTAACAACAAATTTAGAACATGATGGGAAGTACCAGGGTACTTGAGTTCATTTGATGGGGCTGTTGAATGCATCAGATGATAAACGGTGGGGATCACTGGTGTATTGCACATTGCATGAAAGTCAGAGGTACTTCAGGATATTCTTTTACTGACTTATCATGAGGAAATCCAATGCAGAAAATATCTAAGATTATTCTATATGTGGAAACATGGAAACTCCCTTAAGCACATCTAAAGGTGTCTGGTCATTTGGAAAATGATCCTGCATTTTATCTCAGCCAGCCTTAGTTTATATTTGTAACATTTAATGGTAAAAGCCAAAAACCACAACTGCAAGTGTAGACGCTACAAAGAAAGGTCAAGTTCAATGACCTTTCAGTTGACAGAAATGTCACTGGTCAAATACCAAATTGTTGGTGTTGCTAATTAAAGTTTTTTGGTTTTTAAGAAATGTATCAAATGTCACCAGACATTTGAGGTTTGCAGTTGGATAAATAAGACTAACAACTTACTAACCTTATGTTTTGTTATGTTTTCTATTCAAAAATCCTTCATTACATGAGTGAAACCCAAAGTTAGTTGCTGGTGTACAATATGTCTAACTGGACTCGATTGGACTATTCTTCCTCATTCCTTATTTTGTATCTTCTAAAACCTGCAACTCTGACCTTTTAGTCTAAAAGCATGTCCCTCTGATGAGACGACATGACAACAAATCATTTCAGATCACAAAAGAAATCTGCACACTTGAATATATTTCAGCATTTATTCAAATACAGTGTTTTGATCCAACATGGATTTTTAGAAAGTTATTTTCTGTACAATCAGCTGACAGATATTCAACAATATGACATTATAATACTAATAATCCAATCTACTGTCACACAGTCACACAGACATCTTAAAAAAAATCAACAAGCAATTTTTTGACAAAGATTTAAAAAACATAACATAAGTACACAGACAAATAATTACAATTTAAGTTGTTAGTCATATAATCTAAATGTCTATCATATATATCCTGTCTATTGTATTGAAAGGGGTGTTTTCAATAATTTCACTGTCCTGTCTTATTGAGGTGTCAGACACATTCATCTCGGTGATCCTGTGTTTTTTTTTGTCTTGTAAATCAAAATCTAGTGAAGAAGTCCCAGTTCTCCACCCTGTGGTCACATGACAGCACTGCATACAGCCTGTATACCCATTAGTTATTATTCATCTGTGGCTGGAACCCGTTTCATGTCAAACACTAATTTTCAAACTAGATTATATTGTCTTCTTGGTAAAAACAAACATCGTCTCTACAGGAGTACTGAGTAGTAGATTAGTTGATGTTAGATCTGTTTTCACGTTCTTACAGCACACAGCTGAGATGAGTTGAAGTGACCCATTTGAGTTGAGGCAAAAAAGTTGTGTTGATTTCAGCTCCTTCTGCCATTTATGACATTGTCAGAGAGAAGACGGTGAGTCCAGATCTTTGATGAGGCCATTGTTGTTAGTTGCCGTTTGGTCTTAATCTTCGTTCCTGGATGTTTTTCCCGAAGTTCATTGCCAGCGTAGCAACAGCATAAGTGGACAAGACCATGATGGTGCTCCCCACAAACTGTGACGAGGCTCCCCGCTTTGCCACAAACCTCCAGCCTCGCCTCTGTGAGTGAGCATCTGCTGCTTCCACTGTCTGAGTGATGGGCTCCATACCTGCGGCTCAGACAGACGGCTCCTTAACCTCCTGGAAGAGTTGATGAATTCAAATGTCAGTGCTCCTGTCTGTATGTCAGGAGGGATGGTGTCCTTTTTGCTGAAGCTCTGGGCACCTGGTTACCTTCTCCACACATGCTTCTTTATCTACCCGGCCTTGTTTGCATACGTCAAATCCTCAGACTCAGCTGGGTGCCAGAGTACGTCAACAACACCTGTTGGAGACTGATACAATGAACAAGGTCTCCTGCCTGCAGTGCAACCTGTACAGACTGTACTCAATAATAGAAAAAAACTAAAGTCAGTCTGCCCTTCCTTGCATTTCAGGACCAAGGTCAGCGCCAAGCAGAGAATAAAATCCTGAATACAGATCATCTATTAAAAATGGTCACTGCCGTCTCCCGAGTATTGAAATTACTTAAGTTAAGTGTTTTAACTCTTAACTCAAGCTAGTCATCTCTAGGACTCTGGTGAAAAATGTTAGCCCCTCCAACAAATACCCAGAGTGCACGGCAGTTTTAAGAACCAGACCAGTTTGTTTATGGTGGTTTATGGTTTTTGAAGTGTATGATAATGTGTGTGTGTGTGTATGTGTGTGTCACAAAGCTTACTGAACAGAATTATGTCAATGGATACCCCCCAAAAGACTAATGACTTCATATTATTTTTTTCAAAACTTGCTTTACCCCTTGGTTGAGATGTCCATTAATGGTCAATGATGGTACCTTTAATGGTGCCTGATAAAAAAAAGTTACTGACTGGTTTCCGGACCCCCCTGCACCCTCCAATACAGTGAAACTGCACATTTTCGAGTGGCCTTTTATTGTGGCCAGCCTAAGGCACACCTGTGCGATACCCATACTTTCTGATCAGCATCTTGATATGCCACACCTGTGAGGTGGATGGATTATCTCAGCAGGAGAAGTGCTCACTAACACAGATTTTGACAGATTTGCGAACAATATTTGAGAGAAATAGGACTTCTGTGTACATCGAGAAAATCTTAGATCTTTGAGTTCAGTTCATGTTGAATGGAGGCAAAAATACAAGAGTTGCATTTATAATTTTGTTCAGTGTATGTGGAAAATATGTGGGTTTCTGAGAAAAAACAGACTTCACTGCAGCTGCTTCTGTACATTGTTGTCAGCCTCATCATCTGTGTCATATCCAGATTATTTCTTTCTGGGATAGAGCCTGTTGTTTATCGTATTTCATATCCTTGGCTCATATAAGAAGGAAATCACTAGCTACAAAAATGAAACACTTTATATGGAGGAAGAATCTCTGAGTCAGACTGAATTTTGCCATTAAGAAGGAGATAAAGAGACACACACAAGAGACAAATCCTATAATGTTTGAGTTGTGTGTGTGCACCTTTGGGAAGATACATCCAGTGACAGGTGCCCAGACAGATTCATGTTTGTATTACAAGCACAGGCTCTGCGGCCATGGATGGATGGCAGAAGAATGTCCCGACAAACAGCATGTGTTTGTGCCATAACTCTACGTCTGAAATGACTCCATAGAGGGAGCAGATCAATAGGCAAACCTTGCTTTCCTTTTCTCTTTCTCTGCAACACTGCTGTTCTCAGGTCTGTCTGCAGCATTGAATCGCCCCAGTTTTTAAATGATTAATATTCTAAACATTCACAGTGTTTATTCAAATCAAATAAGACTGAGTTGTTCCGTTGTTCTGTTTGGTATGGTTGGTTGTTTCAAAAGAATCAACTTGAACACACCACATGAGCATTTTGTTCACATGTAAGAGACCAGTGAAGGTTGCATCAGTCTGAGCTCAAAGCAGCAGTTGTCTGCTACTTTTTGGATGTTGTTGTGTTTGTTTACTCTTGCAGGACTATGTGCGTCATTGTAATAGGCTTAGCTGTGTGTGTGTAGGCAGGTCTAAATACACGGGTTGGGTCTTTGCCAATGCTGCACCCAGTTGCCATTCATATCAAACACTAACACACACACATACACACACACATGAAATAAATGGCTTGGCTTTAATCAATTCATCAGCTTGCTCTCTAAAAGCACTGTGATAGCATCTGCCTTTGTTCTACTCTGTCTCTTTGTTGACTGTTCTGTCTCCCTGTTGCTTTAGCTAAGTAATAATGAATAATACAACAAAGTTCCTGTCACTTCTACTGTCTCCTTTCTTCTCTGCCTGGTTCGTCCTTCTGTTGCAAATCAACTGATACTGTACAAAGGAATCAGCTCAAACTCTCCCAGGGTTGGTGTTGTTTCCATTACCATAAACCAAAAAAGACCCACTTTAAAAACACTTGCAAGTCATACTGCAAAGGGAGGCTGCACAGCCTATTCACATGAAACCTCTCAACAGAAAGATCCTCGAAAAAATTGTTTTCCATCACATTAATAATTATCTATTTACCACTGACCTTTATCACATCGGGTGGATTCACAGCACTGACACAGCTATTTTTAAAGTTTTGAATTATATTTTCATTAGCTTAGATGTAGACAAGACTTCTCGCCTTGTTCTTCTGGATGCACTTTGGTACACTGGATGACAAAATATTTCTAGATTGGCTAAAATTGGGTGGGACAAATCATATTTACAGAAGAAAACACGTGGGGTTCCACAAGGTTCAAGTCTTGGTCCTGTTTTATTTAATCTCTGCATGTGTTCACTTGGCAACAATATACAATGCTGACAAACATTAAGGAATTGTTTCTGGTAAGCCACCACATACGTAGGCAAACAGGTAATGCTTAGACTGTCAATTAAAAGCTTAAATCAAGTCAGGAATCTTGGCCTGGACACAAACTATGACCTAAGCTATGGCAACCGCATTAATGACATCCTTTTTATCATCTTAAAAGTATAACTAAAGTAGGAAACCTTGTGTCCAGAGCTGATTTGGAAAAACTAATACATGTCTTCATAAACAAAAAGTTATAAAGATTACTGTTATGGTGTGTTTCCTAGTTTAGCCCTCAAAAATCTGCCAGGATCCCAGACAAACACAAGGAGAGCAGAGAACATCTTACCAATTCTTCAGATATCACACTGGCTTTCAGTTTGACACAGAATATACTTAAACATCTTATAAATCACTAAAAATATTTGACATTTTGCTGCCTTGTGTTTATTCCTTTTATTCATTTAGGCTTTAGGGATTGCAGTGTTGCTCTGTTAGTCAGTCAGCCCACCACTTTTCTCCAGACTGTCACAACTACTCTATTCTAATTGATTTCTATGAATTAGTCATTCATGTTCCCCAGAGGAGGAATCTACTGACTTTTCCTCTAGCACTAGTCTTGTTGATATAAGTAGTGCTTCCACATTTGCTCACATATTTGTTTATTCGTTCTTGTTTGTTAAAAGTTTTAGTGACTATAAAGCACATGCAATACACATCTTGTGTATGAATTGCTGTAGGCCTCTGCATAAATTTGCCTTGCCTTCCTTAATAGACCAGGACCTATTCCCATTGCACTTATACTAACATTAATGCTGCAATAACATTAATATTATTGGCTCATTACATGTCTGAATGTACTGACCTTGTGTGCATGGGTTTGTGACTGTGGCATGTGTGTGATGTCTGTTGCATTAGTTCATTTGTGTACTTTGGCCACAGTGAATGGAGCAATCCTCTTATGGTGTCCGCTCGTCAGGAGCAGCAGTGTGTGATGCAGTGAGTTTAGAGATGTCCTGCTGGGCTCAGCTGGGCCTTTGGGCTGCCAGCAGAGGAGGAGAGGGGCCTCCTGATTCAGAATGAGACACGGTAGCTGCCAGGATTACCCACAATGCCTGCTGCCACTGTCTAGCCATTTAATTGGTAATTAAAGATTAGGGCACAATAACAGGAAGGAGGCATGGAAAGAATGATACAGAGGAATAAGATGGAAACATTTTGATTTCCCTCTGTTCCATAAACTGTATTAGAGAAAGAAAGGCAGACAAGAGTGATTCAAATCCATTTTCTCTTCTCTTCTCTAGACAGGAATAACAAGACAAATACAAAGCACCCCTGACTTAAGACTATTTGCCACAACGTCAGACGCCTTGACTTTAATTAGGCACTAGAAGTGTTTGTGTGTGTGTTCACTTCTGACCTTTTTGTGACCCTGTAATCGTTTTACAGATTAAGTGGCACTTCCAGTGCTCACTCTAATTTATCTGTTGCAGGGATTGACGGGTACTTTTGAATGACTGTGAAAATAGTCCAGAACATTGCTCCAACATCCTCTTAGCGTCACTACTTAGATGATGATGTCTTTCCAAGGAATCAATCAAGCACAAATTAAATCAACCAGGAGGAAAAACATTCCTGGATGAGTGTCATATTTATCTGTACATTTTGCTAATTTCTAATTGGTATGAATTTCCATTTTCCTGAACTAGTTGTTGTTGTTGTTGTTGTTGTTGTGCTTTTGAACTTTGTCTTTCATTTCTTGCAAGCCAGGCTGCATAACAATTTTTCACCAGTGGGACATTAAAGATAAGCTAAACTATTTGAGGATACAATTATTACAGATTTTAATTAATCTTTCCTTTGCAGGCGCACAAAGCAACATGCACTGTCTCTGTTGCACTGCCATCTCTCACCACAAGGAGTCACAGTGGTGGTGTTTTGTAGGTGAATGGGCCCCAAACAACAAACAACCATAGCTGAATACAGAGCGCACAGGTGATACAAAAAGCCAAAAGAAGACACCATAATTTCCATAATAGTGACAAGCGAAGACACACACACACACACACACACACACAC
>JAPMOB010226957.1:0-16146 GCA_029875015.1 Lepomis gibbosus
CGAAACACTTAAGTGTGACAAACATGCAAAGGAACAGGAAATGAGGAAGGGGGCAAACACTTTTTCACACCACTGTATACGGAAGACCAGAGAGGACAAAACACTTTCTCAATATCATGACAAAAGTAATTCATGATCTTGACATAAGCAGGCTTCTTATGAGACTATAAGAGGAGCAGGAACATGTGTAAGAGTTTTGATTGAAAAACTTAATTAGTTAAATGGGTTGTTCATGAACAATTAGGAAAAAAATACTTCTGCTTTTATATTGCATATTTCTGCTCATAAAGTCCCTACTATAGGTGTAAAACATTTAATAGCAGAGTCCCAAATAGCTGCCTATGTCGTTTACTTGCCTGGTCAGGGAACACGTTTTCAATAGTTTTGACAAATAAACGCCTGGTCAGGTTTTTAATAGAAGTTCTTTGGATGTATAAATCCTCTTAAACCTGTGGGGTCACCTTCTTTAGCTGCCTCTAAGCTGCTTAGATTGTTACTACAAATATTAATGTAAACGTATGATCAATATGTCAGTTTGGACATGCTGCACATCATTAGATCGGTTAGATTCTCCACAACACAACTGTTCAGTTCATTTAACAAAAACAACAAGACCCGAAGTCTAATTCCTATAAATTTACCGGTGTAACCAGCATGGTACAAGAGATGAAAAGGAAAAAAAGTGCTGACTCATGTTACCTTTGAAGCGCTGGTTAAGTCCAAATGTGTCAGTTCCTTAATTATTTACTATATATTCCTTTAGTCTGTAAGGATCCACCGAACAAAAGAGTCAAAACAGCTTTTCATAATAATTAATACAAGTTGTGAACCCTGTCATGTGAAATGCATCCTCTCTGTCTGCTAACTTCTCTCATCCTGCACCATGTTGTTTGCCTTATGTAGCTGCCTTCAAAATAAAAGCACAGAAGCCATCTCTCGGAGCTAGATCAAATGAATGAAGTGTATTCGATATTATGACGTGTATTTGATATTATGACGTGTATTTGATAGGTTTTATATATTAAGTATTATTCTGTTTGAAATAAATAAACCGTTTCATAGTGGTTTAAATTTTGTGCAAAGGGAATTAAAGACCTGTCCCAAATAAAGGCAGGGTCAATTCAGTGATTTTAGCAAATAAAAGCCCGGGCTATTCAAAGTTTTACTTGAATCTAAAGTTTTTACATTTTTATCAAATGTCTTACCCATGTTTGTGTTGGATTCCTCAATCCTTTCAGAGACAGATTTAGCCTGTGATGAGAGGAGGATAAGATTGAACAGTATGAAGTCATTATTGAATCAAATCAAATTAAATCCAGATTAAATCCAGCAGTTTCCTCATCAAAGTTAAAATCAGTAGAATAATCTCACTATTTTTTACATTATATATTATATTAAAGACTATTAATATTACAAAATTATATTAAAGATTAAAGTTTTTAAAAATGCACTGATGAGGTGAATCCAGGAAAAAGCCCTTAACACTTACTGGTTTAACTTTGATGAAATCTAAACAACATTAATAAAGTAGGAGATTTTAAAGTTTATGACTTTAACACAACAACAACAGTGTGACTTTAACACACATAATACACAGTTGGGGTACTTTTTATTTTCTCGTGGTGCTACTGGTTATTTTCCTGGCTTAGTTTTGGTGTATTTCATGACCATGAACTGATTTTTAAAAGCACCAACAAATGTGTGATGTCGAAAAGTTGCCATATCAGCAAAAATTTTATTTAATTTTGAACAGACTTCAAAACTCACCTTCTTCTCCTCAGCCCTGATGGAAACCACCATCAAAGCCAGAATCCCCAGTGTGCACCACAGACCAGCCATGTCTCCTGAAGTTAACAAAGCTTAAAAACTTTAAACGACACCCACAAAAACTCAAAATAAAGTTAGACCAGTGTTTCTGTGTAGCTTTGGGTGAGAGCTGTTACACTGGTGGAAAAGAAATGACTTCAGATATAAATAAACCTTTTACAACTGATAAGACTATTTCACCTTGACGCCAGATGCTTATTCCCATAATGCTGTTGAGTCTGAACTGTGCCACAGAAAGAATTATACAGTTTTTCTTTACTAGTTAATTATAATCACTTCAAAAGGGTTAGGGTATATAACTGTGAAGTTAAAGACAGTTGGCAGTTGCGTTGCCTCTTGAGCCTGAAGATTTCTTTCTGGCTCATCACAAGGTGCAGGCAACAGCTTTAGAAAACGCCAGGTGGTGGGGTGGTGATGGAGCAGTGGATAAGACACATGCCTTTGGTGGGAGAGACCTGGGTTTGAATCCACGGTGAGCATTGTGTCCCTGAACATGACTCTTAACCCTAGTTGCTCCAGAGGTGTGTGACCTCTGACATAGCAATTGTAACTCGCTTTGGATAAAAGCATCAGCTAAAGGAATAAATATAAAGAACAACAACATAAAAACAATGGTATCAAATACCAGGAAGTATAAATTTTGGCTTCCACAGTTAATTACTGATCAGTTTAATTACTGTGAATAGTCTATTGCTCTTTTGCTTTGTGTATAAAGAAACATATTATTTTCATTATATATTTTCATTTTATTTATTGATTTGTGATAAATAATTTTCACTTTAAAATGAAATATTAAACAATAAATAATGATAAATGTGATAAAAAATTGAGGTGGCTGGGGTGGGGGTGGGGAATAAGCCGCAATTTGCATCATCGTGTTTGTGAGGAATTTATTTTTAAAAGTAGGTGGGAGACTTCTCTTCTGCCTCATCAATAGTATATTTAGTTTTTTCTGAGGAGAAATTCACGTGTTGCTGCACCACAAAAATATAAATAAGTACAGGTAAATAGAAAAAGTAATTAAAGTCCAGACTACAAGGCAAGAGTGACATGTTGGTGTAATTAGTGACAGCAAACAGCCTACACTAGAATAATCTGAAGTCTGAAGGCTTAGTCAAGAGCAATAGTGACTGTTTCTGGTTTAACTAAAAGGATCTTGCTCTTTGACAAAAAGGATTATGTCTGCAGGGATGATTTTTGTTTGACTGAAACTGGGTGCTGATAATGAAGACGTTTTTGGACAAAAAGTTTCAATTAAAGATCATTTATGAAGGTATTTATGATCCTAACAGACTGAAGCAGATTATTCATCTCTGTTTAGATGTCTGTTGTTAACCAGTTTAAAAACAGCAGCATCACATTCAGATTTGTCCAGATTTCAGCTGTCCAGGGTGACCCGTCCTATCTTGCGCAGACCAGACCTGACTCTCTTTAAAAATCAATCATAGCCAAATCTGGATTATTACTGGATTGTATCTCTTGTAGTGTGTTCCCTGGCTTAAGAAATTGACATGTTGTCCCTCAACATTTACCCTGCCGTGTGGGAAAAAATCACTGTTTTTAGGGCAATATCTTGTGGACAGCATCCAGAAGAGAGAAACACGGAGGACATATGATGGGTCAAAACAGGACCAACCCCACAATCTGGATTTGTGACTACATCACCCACAGTGCAACTCAAACCCCAACAGTTCTTTGGAGATTTGGGTGTGTTATGCTGCTAATGTAACCTTAACCTTCAAGCAGAGATGAGGAGCTTCAGAGGTCTGGCACTAAACACTATTGTATGTGTACCCTAAAACTAAAACAATGAGCTTGCTAGTTGCTAAAAAGCTCCGTCAAGCTTAGGCTTGGTTCTGCAGCTTTTACACTTTTTGCACGCAAACTTTAAACTTTTGATTCAGGAATATTTGGTGCAGAAACAACAAACGAGGCTTCAATGAACAGTTTATTGTCAATACAATGTCTTGAGACGGCTGGTTTGATGTCTGAACTGGCACAATGTTGTCAGGGTTGTTTTCATCACCTGTTTGATAACAGAAATAGAAACATGTCAAAAGGCAACAAACACGTGTACATTTTTCAGATTACATAGTCCATAAATAAATTCAATCAAATTAAATGCTTTACACAGGGAAAACTGAACAGCAACAGATGTAGAACATGTATACAAACCTAGCATGTGTTCTCTCACTGTTTAACATTTGTACAGCCTGTTCAGTCTGGTGATGTCATTACTGCTCATCTGTTTGCCCGTGCCGAATTCAACATTTGCGTTGGGGATAGGAACCATCGTGGGCTTACTGTTCCCGGAAAAGGCATATCTGAAATTATAAAACATTGTCACAATTATTTGAGGTTTAATTGGTTCTTGTTGAGATATAAAATTTCCACATATCCCTGAATGAGGAGGAGTATTTTATAAAAGAATGTTCAAAACATATTGATTATTTTAAAATACTGCAGCCATAAAAACATTAAGCATTATGCAATGTTATGTTTCCCATTTTAAATGATAAGCAATTAAATACTGTTTAAAGGGTTAACTCAGGTTACAATATATGTCATTGTCAAATATGTCATTGCTTTGTTATAATTTTTGTGTGACTGACAAAAAAGCTTTTTAATTAGGGACTGAAAATTATTAGTGGTGGAAAGGTAATCGGAGGAGTGTTGAATACTTTCTTATTTTTGCTGATTTTTTATTTTCAAAACATTTGGCAGTTGAAATAAAATGGCGGTTGTGCTTTTTGTGCACTCTTTGGAAGAAACACGCAACACACCACATAACACAAGAATCATGTAACGGATTTGACCGACAATCAGATGTCTGATCTCAACCATTACTGGGCTGTCGCATCATCTCATCTAATCCATATTCATTTTTTAAGTGGCATCTGGGTTGGGTGAAAAAATATTGTTGTTTATTTTGCAACTCTTTATTCTAAAAAAGGTAGTGACTGGAATAGTCACCAGTTTCCATAACTTATTTTTAATAGATTTTGAGGGGTGGGTACTGTGTTTTTATTTTCAAGTCAAGGATCAAGGCCCAAAGAAGGGAGGATCTTGCTTTTTTGTGAAATTAAATGCAAGATTTAGCCCCTTTTTGCTGTCGCCAAGGAAATATTTCTCATACAGTCCCTTAAAGGTACTTCCAAAATGAGGGTATAAAGTGATCTGAACAAATACTTATAAAATCAGTTAATGCTCATCTGAATAGACAGAAGTTAGATGAATGGTAGCCATGTGCACCTGTGGTACTGCATGACGGAGCTGTAGTCGTAGGGAGTGTTCTGGTTCAGAGTGTTAATCTTGTCGAAGGCGTAAGCATAACCTGAGAGGGAAAAAATCACAACAAAGGGTCAGAAAAAAAAAAGTTGCAAGCATGTGGTAAACGGTCTTTTAATTTTGATCAATCGTCAGAATTTTTAAAAGATAATAAAGTTCATTTTCTGCCATTTAATTTAAAAATAAATTAATTGATTAATCAAAAAAATAATTGGCAGTCTTAACTGAAATAAAAATTGCATTTGCAGCCCCAGAACATTAAAATCATTTAAAAATTTGGCTGTGCTTAGTGCAGACCAGACTGGATGTTTTCCCACAGGATCCTGATGTACTGGTCCCTGTCAGAGCGGCACTGTTCGTGGTTAAAGCCCAGAGCGTGGAGCAGCTCGTGCTGCACGGTGTTGTGGTAGAGACAGCCCTGACGGTCCAGAGACACTGTCTGGGCATTACCACGGCGGCCGACGTAGGAGTAACAGCTGCATTCATACAATTAAGTGAAAAAATAATAATGATGATAATAATGATGATGAAAGCAGGCAAGAATAATTCATGGCTCAGTTATTTCTAAGATTTAAGGGTCAATAAAAGTGATATTTTTCTGTAACGTTTTGGAACAATTAAAATTTCCCTCTTGGCTTAATTTGTGGTTTTTGATTGAAATTACAGAAGGACTCACTTTATTCATTACAATGCAACAAAACTCTCCAATGATATTTTTTGATATTTTTATACACTGATAATTATGTTGAGTGAAAATGATATTAAGGAACATAAAATTAAGAAACTGACTAACAGTTAGAAGTTTCTCTATGTAAAGTGTGATACACAGTATTTCCACATGACTCCACAGTATAACTCAATAATAAAATATTTAAAGGACGACCTGTGCTTACAAATTAGTTACTAATCTTATTTGGTCTTTTTAAGAATTCAACAACTCTACAAATATTGAATTTATAAAAGTTCCACTTTCAGGTCCATAATTGCAACTAAAAATACTAAAAGTTCTTGTTGATATACATAACTTAACAGGCTTTGAAATTACACATTGTGTAATGTTTCCCATTTTATCTGTGACAAAGATAGAAGATATTGATATCGATTATCTTGCATTTCTTAATGCACAAGCACAGGTTTGAGTTAATGAGCTGCATGTCGTTTACCCACACACAAGCACATGGTTTGTTACCCATTGTTGGACTGGATGCTCAGGTAGTCTCTCTGGTTTGTGCGTGGGACAAAGCGAATGCATGAGACGTCGGTGAAGGACGTTAGACCACGCTCGATGATGGAGCGCTCCCGAGAAGCTGAGAAGACACATGCAGGTAAGAGAAGTAAATCATATGCTCTGACACAAAAATGACCTGCCTTCCCACCTGTCTGAGCGCAGTCTGCATGTGCACTTATTGGGTCTTAAGTGAAGCCAATGCTTTAAACCTGCTTTCTTTCTAATAGCCAGCAAGGGTTGACTCCAGGATTGTATGGAAGTAAAAATGACCATACTTGATTTATTGCCTAATAATAATAAGTTTTAAAGGGAGGACTGAATGAAGCAGTTGGGATTTCTTTGGCTGGATACTTATATACATATATACAACACACAGTTTATACCTCCAACCAATTTTAATTAATTAATTAGATTATTTTACATCTCATGTCATAATGAAAGCTGTCAAACTTTTTTATGAAGAGCCATTCAGTTACTTACAGTAATGTGCAGCAATGACATAGGGCACATAGACCTTCCCATCGCTGGATTTGCCCCACATGCAGCCCCTGGAAGTGCAGGGATCAGCGTTTCTCTCATTTTCGTTGTCATAAGCAATGTCATCTATGACCAAGGGCTCGTCCTCCGTACGCACTGTTGGAGGAAGACATTACAGAGTCAAGCAGTGATTTGGCCAGAGGTGGAACAGGTATTCAGATCCTTTCTTAAGTAAAAGTACTAATACCACAATGTGAAAATACTCCACTATGAGTAAATACTTGCATTCACAACCGTACTTAAGTAAAAGTATGTGAGTATACTCAGAAACATCTGTAATCTGAAAAGAAACTAAAGTTGTCAGACAAATGTAATGGAGTTAAAAGTGCAATATTTGCCTCTGCGATGAAGTGGAGTATAAAGTATAGAGTTGCATAAATTGGAAAGTACTTTGAATTTGTACTTGAGTATTTGAGTAAATGTATGGAGTTACATTCCACCATTGAATTTCACCCAAAGAAGTCATCAGTGTTTTGTGACAGTGACATTTTGACCTAAAGGTGGTGCTAGAAGGACGTTTATGGCGTGTCCATAAAGGAGCGTGCCCAGCCTTTTCATGGAGCATGAAGATCCACAGTACACCTCGTGGCAGTCTGCTCCTGATTCTGAATGAGAGTCACTAGATCACTGCTTCCCAACCTTTTATTGGATTATGCCAATAAAAAATACAATTTGGGCTAATTCTAGTGCATTTACAGCATCGTTTAATAATGTACACTGTCTCTGTTAAATAATAAATAATCAATCAAAAATCAATAAACAATCAAATGCATGGGGGCTTACCGACATCCTTGTTAGCCCTCCACAGGAGCTCGGATACAGACAGATCCTAGATCAGGGAGATGACATCATTAGTAAGGGCTCAATTAAAAAAGTTAAATATATTTAGCGCAGCTTTTGCTATTTGGTCACACTTCCCCCCTGTGTGCGACATGAGCATGTGAAATTGTGTATGTCTGCATCAACATCAGGCAGACACAATGTACTGTAGTGGCTACGTGCATGTTAAATCATAGAACAAGTTAATTTGTGTGTCAATTAATTCAAACAAACACTCTGTGTAATGTCCCTAAAATTAAATTATCCTTTAAGCTTCTGCAAAGTTAGATAACATTTTGCTTACTGTCTGACTGTATATGTTCAGAATCCTTATTAACATTTAATTCATGTTACTTTTACATATTTTATGAGCCACTCCAAGCAGTGGCAGATGCATGTTTGTTGTTATAAATTTTTAGTTTTACACTGAAACAATATTGATCACTATCATAGGTTAGGCTGGTTTGGTGTCAGTCATAAAACAACGTGAACGTTACAAACTTACAAACAACAAATATTCACAATAAACAAACAAACAAAAAGACACACAGATTAAATCACAAATACATCACAAATTTTCTCACCTGCTCTTCAGCCCAGGAGCAGTCAGAGACCGCAAGAAAGACGAGGAGACTGAGCGTGCACTTGAAGAAAGCCATGTTACCAGCCTGCAGGTGTACACTGTTAACACCGGGATACTGCTACAGCCACTGTTTATACCCCTCACTGTATCTGTTAACTCCGGGAAAAAACACCACTTTGCTTAGTGATAAGATGCATGTTGCCTTGAGAACACGCTGCGGTTTCCCACCTTAACTTGAATAAAATCTGCTTGTGGTGGCAAAATATTGTTGAGACGTTTTGCGACGTTGTGAGACTGAAGGCCCTGAGGACACCTGCTTCAGAGCTGTTACAAAACGGATCAACCTGATTAGTTTGACTGGATTTTTGTTAGAAAACTGTTGTTGGATTATGGAAGATAAAGCACAAACCTTATTCAACAAAGAAAACATACCACAAATCAATTTTCTTACTTCAATTACTGTTTACCAAAGCCCTTTTCTGACAGGAATAAAATGTTTGTAAAACAAATTTAGACCACACAAAACTGACTTATTATGGTATAAATTTGACTTAATGTCTCAAACAAACAAAATATAAAAAGAATATATAATATAAGTTTTTTTAAAAATTTTTATAATTATCAACTTTTTTAGCATTTTTAGCAGGCAGAAACAGGCTTCTGTACTAAATAGTAATGAGCAGGAAGTAAATTGTTAAAATGTGGTCAAAATTAATATGAGAATTGAATATGATTTCCGGGTTAATCTATGATATGCTGTCCTTTACTTACATACCATTTCATAATTATATACTGATAACATTGGTGCTTGTCTTCATTCTTCATTGGAGGGTTGCTGTTACCTACCTGCCCAGCAGCAAACGACAAACAGACAAAGTTAGGAACTAGCTGGTAAAGACTTATATAATTTAATCTTAATTAAATGTGTTTTATTTTTCTGTTGCAACTGAAAGATTTTCAATTTGTTCAATTTCTTCTCTATTTTCACATTTAAGATTTTTCAGTTTCCCTTTTGATTTTCAAATTGCCATTTTATAGTATGCACTTTTATACAATGATCTTTTTAATATCCAATTTTCTTTTTTTATATTTAACTATGGCCCCGGGTATCCAATTTTCTTTTTTTATATTTAACTATGACCCCATTTTCCTCAGTAGTACAAAAATAATGATTTGTTCTGTTTATTTAAAAATTAACCTTTTCTCTTTTTATTTTATATCTGGTCATAGTATGAAGGTGCAAACTGGAATTGTAAAGGACTGTTGATGGGCCAAAAAATGTATAACTGTTTGAAATTTTGTTTACTAACATGTTGTAATAGTTCACAGCATATACCATGGATAATTGTTAGTTGTTATGTGACTGATGTTGGCTGTTTTGAAAGCCCTGGACAGGCACGCTGGCTATTAACTGTTAATTATCTTCACACATGTGGGGTGAACACTAACCTTATTTGGATCATAGACTGTACAAAAGAAGGTTTTTTGTTTTGTTGTCTCCCTCTTTCAGTTCTGGTCAATCGTCCATCCTGGCACCTCTCTCTCTCCCTTGGCTGTCTGTGGCTAATGACAGACACTTTGGATCTGGACCTTTGTCCTCCAGGAGACTTTTCACATTTACAGAAAATACAAATAGGCCTATACAGTACACTTGGATGTTTGACACAAGTTTGCTTTTTCATCTGCATTTTAAATTAAATGCTTTTGCTCAATAAGAAAGCACACAAGTATAATATAGTGAAACATTCACCCACTGTGTTCTCTTTGGTATGGAGAGACACTCATCAAATTGTTTTGAATTGCGTTTATTAAATGCAGAATGGATTATTGAAAAATGGAACAAAGAAGAAATTTTAGTGCAGGAAGTTCATAGAAAATATAGCTGTGATGTTAATTTTATACATCTATATATTAAAATGACAACATCCGAGTACTTTGCAGAATGATATAGTTTATGCTTAAAAGACAGCGTGACCACTGGGTTTTTAAAATGATGCTAAGCAAACAAATAAGTGGTCAAGTATGTGGGTTTTCTTGCCACCTATCTCGCCCTGTTAGACCTCTCTCAGCAGAAGGCCATAAGGACGGATGGCCCTTTCTACCATCTTGTGTTCTTCTGTCACGGATGTTCCCTCTGGGATGGAAACCAGCCAGTAATCGCCTTCGAAGTTGTGTTTCTGCCTGTACGCAGGGTTGATACGATTCTGCAAAATCACTTCATAAGTCTTTCTCGTTATTTTGGAGGTGAATGTTTTGGTGTACCATTCTGCTGTAGAGATGCGTGGAGTAGAATAAATCCCCCTGCCATACCTCTGACCACCACCTGGCTGTTAAAAAGAAATAAGAATCAGAATTAACGTTCATAGTATATTGTCTTCAACCTCTAGGGTTTTAAGATATGCAGATAGACTTTTTTGTGTTGGTTCAGAAATAATGTTTAGTTTTGAAAATCATATTTATTGAGTAAATTTACTACAAAGACAGTTCATCATTTCATGTTTCAGGCTTTCAGTTTTAGTTCAAAACCACTGTGATTGGCTCAAAACCTTTCATACAGTATGAATCAGCTATAGAGAACAGATACTTATTATTTTAACTTACAGATAAATGCAGACTGCTTTATTAAGCATTATTCTGTTGTTGCTGAGCAGTTACTTCCAGTATTTTCCAACAAAATACCAACAATTTGCTTTGGACTGCAGCATTTGAATGAACCTCCCACCTTTTTTTACTGTACTCTTATAATACTACATATTATATTTAGATAAGCAATTTTCAAGGTCAGGAAAATACCAAACTACATAGGGCCCCAAGTATCGAACCTTAATTGTGTTAAAACTGTATGTGTATCTCAGTAATGCAGTAACAAACATGTTACATTCAACTGAAATAACATTTTCCACTCATAATAACTGATATATATAATGAAACCATAGAACCTCGTAGAATCCTGCGATGATGCCTTCAGCACCTGCCTTTAATGTCCCATGGTAGGACACAGGCCACTCTCCTGGCACTGACTCTGTGCTTCGCCACCGGGTTCCCAGCCAGGTATTTTCATCATACTTATCCAGGACCTGTGAAAAATATTTACATGTGACATCAATTTTTGTTGGTCTTTGCTTTTTTGTAATATTAAAGATAAAGCAGTGACTTTAATTGTTATAGGGTGTAGGCTACAGTTGATCATGTGTGGGTGTAAAGTTTACAAGATTTGCAATGGAAAGATATCAAAGTAAAACTGATCCATCTTCACAAGTGAGCAACAGGAGCAAAAAAGTGTTGAAGAAAAGAAATACGGCATAACTTTAAATAACAATGTCTTAAATCTCTGTAGGCCTAAATGTAACAGTAATGTTGCTCCCTTGTCTGCTGGATGTGTAAGTGAGCAACATTCACCCTAACAACTTTATGTAGTGATAATTTCAGTGCTGTTATTCAGCGTTTTCTAAAAGTAATCAGTCCATGCTGCTTTATAAACGTGCAATAGCCACACAAATGTTAACTTCAGCTCCTCTGATAAAGGGCAGCCTAGTTACCTCGCAGAGAAGCATCCAGGAGCAATAAGGCGGATAGAAACAGCACCGACACAGAGAGACCGGTGTTCTGTCTCAAGGGATAATTCAGTGGTCATTTACGAGCCCTGAAACTGAAACCAACGCGCGCTTTCTCTTTCTTTCGTGCTCACTGCAGGCATGCTGAGTAACGTTAGTGTAGAGTAGCAACGTTCAATCAGCTGCTCAGACGACCCAACAATATCATAATTTTTCAAGTGCTTTAATGCAAGATCGGAGTGACAGATGAATAGGCTAGATGGACAGGCCTATTTATTCGTTATTATTATTTCTGGGTTGTTGGGTTGTTGTTTTTTTTTTTTTCTACAGCCAACAAAATTCGCAGTTGTGTTTTACAAATGAACTGGAAGGAAATTCTAGGATTTAAAGTCAAGTAAAACAAAACCATATTTACCTTAAGGGCAAAACGCTGCCATCCACATGGGCGTTCATACACCTCTCCACCTCTGTAATAGGTCTCGGTGTCTCTCAAATTGGTGAAATCATAGTCGAATCCTGGGTCAAAGAATTCATCCTCGTTGATGAAGTGACTTCTTTCGAATACACTATCAATGTCCACGTGGTTCTTTGGAGCAGAACCTGTTCCCTGTACGGGTTTTGCTCCGGTAAAGCTTAAGCCAAAGAGCTTTGCAACAGAGAGTGCTGCCTGTTTTTCACCTTGCAACGATCTTTCCAGGTGGTCAAAATTGGATCTTGACACCGAGCTGTAAAGCAAGGGGAGGACATGGAATTTCAAAGCACATTAGTGGTCACTTCTTGCAGTCACACACATATGAATGATCTACACTGCTTTTTCACAACTTATTATGCAAACAGGAAGGCTTTTTGTATTCAAAACAGTAGTGTGTAACATTTTCAGAAATATCTTCTCTATCCCCCGAGAATAAGCAATCAAAATATCTTTTTTTTTGCCAATAATTACCAGGTTTCATCTCCCTTCAAGATTGAATGGATGAAATTATTGATGTGCAGGTGCTCTCGCGCTGCTCCTCCATCACAGCCATCTCCGGAATGACCAGAGAGTGAAATGGTTTTATCAGTAGTTACATTGGCATTGCAAAGTGCGCACAAAGCTTCAACAGCAACTTCTTTGTGGATCATCTCAACAATTATTTAACAAGTATATAAACAAGTAGTCTAAAAAATGTCTTGTTTGAAAGGAATATCTGAGGTTTCTAACGTCCTGGGTGCGACAGGCCTAAGGAAACAATTAACTGACAGAGACGCTCAGATTTATAAGCAGACGCCTCCTCACATATTGATTTGTCAAAGATGCAAGTCATGATAGGGGCTTTAAGCAGTGACCTCAGATGAGCGATGTTATGTCGATGTTGTGCCCCCTAATGTTCATATATGAACATTTAGAATCATGATATATCACCAACCCCACAAAGAATATTTTATAATTTTCAAAATGTACTTTGCCTTACAAATCATTACAATGTCTGACAGTATTTGCTATAGTTGTGCGCGCTCCCGCGAGGTGAACGCGATTCATAATGGGTCTGCACAGCAGTCAGCATTTACACAGTGAACAAGACATGTGTCGTCCACTCCTGCTCAAAACTGGTCCCTGCTTATATTTTTATGAAATCTTATTTTGTTTCACAGCAAAGGGCAACAGTGTGGTTAGTCTAAGTAAGCTCTTTAAGGGAGAAGTCACAGGGTAAAAGTCATAGTAGCCTATAGCCTATCTGTTTCATCATTCTGCACTAAACCACTATTGACATGTAACATGTAAGTGTTTAAATACATTTACACTGATTTTTTTAATAGATTTTATGTTTCAAACTTTCCATTTCATTTTATAGTTCATTATGTGATTTATATTTCTTGGCACAAAACCCATTGTGTAATGTTTTCTATAAGATGCACCATTTAAAATGGAAGTAGTTTCACTTTCTGTGCTGTTGAGCTCTGCAAGGAAAGTTGCTCCTTTACAGGAAATCACATTGAGCTGGCTAGTTAGTCTGTTCTCTGAGTGAAAGGAAAAGTGAGAAAGGAAAAAGTTATCAGTCCATCTAGATACATAGTTCTTGTGTACAGTTAAATGAATTTGTGACTCCTCATGTGAGTGCTCAGAAGAATGACAAAATCAGATTTTTATGTTAGTGAAAACCAAACTGCACCTGAAAACTTTTAGATAGTCTGGATTCGCATTCCTCAAAGTAAAATTTTATTCCTTAACTCATCTTCAATTTCTGTTTAAAACCGTACATTTTTGGAATTGTCTTCTGTATGCAGAAAGATTGGTAACAAAAATTACCAGGTTTCATCTGCTTTCAAGACGGTAGAGATGAAATTATTGCTGCTGTGTTGCTCCTCCACCAAAGCCATCTCCGGAATAACCAGAAGTTAAATTGGCATTGTAGAGTGTGTTCAAAACTTCTAGTGCAACTCTGTTACCGATCATCTTTACTATTACTTAAAAAGTAACTAGTGGAAAATACAATTTTACATGCGATAGAAAAATATACCTGTGACTGAAGTTTATCCCTACTGACATGATGCATAAGCTCTTTTGTAATAACCGCCTTCTCTTTGGGGGTGTTTAAAACAGTTCCTGTGTTAAGAAAACATGAACTGGGAGTTCAGTATCAGACAATACTGACACAGGAAGTAGGAACTGAGTGTTTGACAGGCTGTTCAAGTTCAACAGTTCATACACCTACCCACACATCTCCTGCTTACCCCCTAGATACGTAGGAACAAACCACACTCCTCCTGCAGTGAGAGTATAAAGGTCAGACTTACACAGTTAGTTGTTCTATAGCTTTATGCTTGTTGAACCCAAATTCATTTGTAATAAACTGAGGCTTCTGACAATTGTCTCCGACTAGCCTACTTGATAAAGTAAAATATAAAAATTATTTAGCTACCCGTTTTTGTGTGGTTCAATCTGCAAGCATAAATATAACATTTATTTCTCTCTCTCCTTTTTTTCTCCTCCTTTGTCCTCTCTGAGTACTGAGGCTTTCCTGTGCTGGACAACTGGCCCTCCTGGGACCTCTCTCTCTCCCTTGGCTGTGAGTGGATAAAGCCAGACACTTTTGATCTGGAACTTTGTCCTCTGGGAGACTCTTTATATGTACAAACAAAGAAAATACAAATGGGCAATACAGTAAATGTGGATGTTTGACACAAGTTTGCTTTTTCCTCTGTATAGCAAATTAAATACTTTTGCTAAATAAAAAAACATATAATGAAACATTTGTGTTTTCTTTGGTTGAACAAGCACTTTATTATAATTTCACAATATATTATGTTCACATGTGAAACTTGATATAAACTTGAAAAACACTAATACTGTGGAATTCAATACCTAAGATAAGCAAATGTTCATAGTATGATAACCATCAATTTGAATATACTGTAAAACCAGTACGCTGCTGCAACCCTACTTTACAGCAAAATCAGGCTTAGGATTTGGTGTTTGCCAAGCAACAAGCAAAAAAACGCACAGTGGTGCTTTCTTTTAAATAGTAGGCTTAATAAAATCGAGCAGGGTTCCTCAGGGTTTGAGATGTCTTTCAACAAAAGGCCATAAGGACGGATGGCCCTTTCTACCATCTTCTGCTCTTTTTTGGCTGATGTTCCATTTGGGATGGAAACCAGCCAATAATCCCCGTTCTCCCTGTGTTTCTGCCTGTACTTGGGGTTGATACGATTCTGCAGAAGCACTCTGTACGTCCTGCCCGTCTTTGTGGAGGTGAATGTTTTGGCATATGGGATCGCCTCAGCGATGTATGGAGTAGAATAAATCCCCCTGCCATACACATCACCTGATCCTGGCTGTTAAAAAGAAATAAGAATTAGAATTGATTAACATTCATAGTATTTTGATTTTAACTCATTTATATATGGATTGTACATATGCAGTAATTCTAACAGTACAAACGCTTAAATACAGCAGGGTTTTTTGTAGTTGCACAGGAAATAGGAACACCATCTGATCTTCTGAAGACTTTTAGTTTTAAAAAGCGTATTCATTAAGTAAAGTTACTCCAAATAAAGACAGTTTGTCCTTTTATGTTTCAAGTTTTCAGTTTAAACCACTCAAACTATTTCACACAGTATGAATCAGCTAGAGATAACAGATACTGTAGAATGAATATTAATTCATAGATAAATGCAGACGGCTTTACTGATGTCCCTGTTCTGAGAATTACTCTGTTGTTGCTGTACATTTACTTCCAATATTTTCCACCAAACTACCAACAACTTGCTTTGTGTTGACACATTTGAATCAACCTCCCACCTGTTTGCACCATATGCTCAAAATACCACAT
>JAPMOB010226960.1:0-24968 GCA_029875015.1 Lepomis gibbosus
TTCCTCTTCTGTCTGTGTTCGCTTCAGCTCTTTTGTTCTCCCTCTTGTTTGCACCTCCCCAATTGATTTCACCTGTGTATTGTTTATCACCTCCCTCTTGTGCATTTAAGTCTGCGTCTTCTAATTGATTTGTTTCTTTGTGTGTTGGTCCAGCGTCTCAGCCCTCCCTCTGTGTTCTGTATGGATTACTTGTCGCCCTTATGCCCAAGTTTTGATTTGATTTTTTTTATTTTCCTTGGATTTGTTTTCTGCATGTTTGGACTACCTACTTGGACTCGTCTCTCACTTGTTGTTTCATTTAAATCATAAACTGATCCTTCTATCTGTCTGTGTGGGGGTTTTTGGGTCCGATCCCTTTTATTCTTATGTTATATATAATGTTGAACAACAGATGCCCTTTACAGTTTTTTAACATTAGAAAAATTACAAAAAAACATACATGATAAAACCCAAATCTTTTGCATACTTGGAAGACCATGCCTAAGCACTGGATACCATGATATTTTTTTACTTCTGCCTGATATCAAGGCAGCAGGAGAAGATTGGTTATTTGCAATTAGTTGTCTTAATATCCGTTTTGACTGTGTGTTAATCTGTCACTGTCAATCAACCTGATTACGTAGATGGTGAGACAGATCCTTTGAGTCTGAGTATAGCTGACAGCTAACAACCTTCAACTTGAGCATAGAAAAAAAAACACATGCTAAAGAAAATTTTCAACACATTTATGGGATTATTCTGAAAAGCGCTCCTGTTAAAAGGATTTAAAGAAAACCTGTCCTTGGACCGTTATGCTCAGTCTGAATGAATGCAAAAGATGTGTTTAGCTAGCTTATTTCTTACTACTAGTGTCTGCCATCAGTGCTAAAATGCTCATACATTTTAGTTATATCTTGTCAATTTGAGTCTTCTTTCAGCACTTTTGCAGTTGTGTCCTAGTTGTAAAATAGCAGCGTAAACATTTGTTGAGGACGATAAGTCAGGAAAAAGATAGAGTTCTTTTGAAATGACGGTATAAGTAAATGTGTATGTAGGGGGAATAATAACGCATTCCATTTGTACTTGGAACTCCTCAGCTCGGTCAAACTCAGAGGATCCCGAGTTCAGAACGCAAAATGACTGTGAAGAGCAACAACTGTAGTAAAAACTTTGGTATTAACGGGGGTTTTTTCCACTTTACTTGGGCGAGCCACCCAGGTATATTTGGCGACCCATTTTAGCATTTTGCAGAGAAACAGAGAGAGAGTTGTTATCTATTAACCTTTCTATCTATTACAAGACGCTGACACGGTGGATATTTTACAAGCAAAGACCAGGTAAAGCAACAGTGAACACACCAGTGCAGATGTCATTCATTAGCTAGCACATCGGTTTTGTTTTGATACACTACATTATTAACAAGCGCCCTGTGGATGGGGTGCACCTGCTGCTGAAAATAGAAGACCCACCCCCCTGTCGCCCCCAAAGTTGTCTTTAATTTTGTGAGAAACACTGTAATAGGTAACCTGATTAACTTTAGTGGTGCTGGTTGGTTAAAAAAAAAGACTTTTAACCTGTGGACTGTCGGGCTAGTTGTTTCCTCTATTCCTTGTCTTTGTCCAAAGTTAACTGTCTCCTGGTTGAAACTTCATATTTAGCTTACAGACATGAGAGTGGTGTCAGTCTTCTCATCTAACTCTTGGCAAGAAAGCTAATAATACTTCCCGTCAACACGTCAAACTGTTTTGGGGTTTTTTTAGAGGTAACAGCCATATTGAAGTATTTTATTTGCAAGTAGACAGTTTCTATTTCCCTGAAATCTGTTCTCTCAGCTGCATGTCTTAAAGGTGCTAAAAGTAACATCACTTGCTCATCTGCCAGAGGCTTTTCTTTTTAAATGACAAAAATATTTAAGACAAATGTCAGATTTTTACCACATCTTCTGAGACTTTTATACCCAGCAACCTTTTTATACTCAGCAAAGAATAACTTTTGACATGTGGGTGAAAAATGATCATTTCTCATTAGCTGAAGATGATTTTATGACAAGATAGCATCATAGAAATACAGAAGAGCAACTCTGTGGCAGTGCGGAAGAACTACATACGGTTTCAAACAATTAACTGTCATGTGTTTGCATTTTAATATTAGAGTGATGGGTAAGAAGTAGACCTTTGCTTCTCTTTTTTGACTTAATTCCCGCCATACACCTCTCCTCCTCCTCCTCCTCCTCCTCCAATTTCTTATCAATCTCTCCACCTGAATAAAAGTTGACGTTTGAAATTTGAAAGCAGAGGGAGGAAGAGAAACTGCACTGTTTGAGCTTCTCTAATTTCAATCAAATGAGTTGGAATGAGCCCAACCTGCAGTTTAGCGCTGGGCCCTCTTATGGATCAATGCCATCTGAGCCTTGATAATCTCTTCAATTGATTGGTTGCCTCATTAATCATTACTCCAGCATTAACCAATCAAACATCTCTTCAGTAGACAAACACCCCAAATAAAGACATCCCCGGAAGTTTGCTCCCAGAGGAGACACGAGTGATGTGAAGAAAGTATATAAACTGAAATCCCTTTTGGAAGAGAATATCAAATCATAAGAATGCTTAATATTTCACTGGCTTGATGAAATATGCATTGTAGCCCAGAATGAAGGAAAATGCAATGATTTGGATGCATTATGTATGAGAAAGTCCGCTGGCGAAAATGACTGCACTGTTGAATAATCGCCATTTCACTATCACCACAGCACAATGAGATTTTGTTATTACTACGCATCACTCAATTCATTTGGAAAGTACGTACAGTTTGCATTTTGTATTTAGGGCCTAACTTTTGTGTGCATAGCATACAGATGCTCACTAATGAGCTAAAGCACTGACTGGGATGTGGCCTCTGCCTCACTTGATGAATCTCACTGTGTGTTCAGTCCCAAAAGAGCAGTATATAATTCATAAAAGTCTCTGATCATCATCATCATAATCAAAAAAAAAACTATAGTTGTATGAAACAAATATTTATTTGGGATAAAATAACAGAGGCTAGGGAAAGTCCAACAATGTCTTCAGTAGAAACCCAATCACTTCAGCCGTCATAATGGCTGTCAACACATGTGGCTGTGTTTAGACGGAGTTACCTCTGGCCTGAAAAAAAGAAAGAGTGCACATGACATTCACTGTAATCTCTTTTAGACACAAATATACAGTGTGAAGTAAATAACTGCTTCTCTTTTGTCTTTTTGAATTTCAAGTCAACTTTAAGGATCACTACATTTTACGTCAAGTGATGTTTGATGTAAAAATTAATGATGATGTCTAAATTAGAAAATAAGAAAATAAAAGAAATACGTTAAATAAATGAACTGAACATTTCAAAGCCTGAGTAAGAAGTTGTTGAAGCTCTTAAAGTTTGTAGAAAACACTCCTTAAAGAGAATAAATCGATATGTTTCATCTTTAACAATAGTGTTGCAGTAGGACATAACATAGTAAAGGTAACTCAACCAGAAATCATTAAGCCATGGTGCTCCTGTTGCTCTATCAACTGAGCACATTTTATACTGGTTTATACTCAGTATGGTCTCATTGCAGCAGCAGGCTCCTGATTTGACCACTCTTTACGAGTAGTAGCAGTCACGGAAAACAAACAAGTACAAACAACAAGAACAAACATGTACAAGCCACAGAAATATCAAAGCAAATTTTGTTTTCCAATAACAAACCAAGTTTTCTATAAATAAAATCTGTGAAATTAAAGTTTAATTAAAGTTTTAGAGTACAAATAATTAATCATAGCTAAATTCAGTTATGGTCAGGGACGATTTTAGACCATTTTTAGGGGTGCTGAAGCACCCGTAAATTTTATCTAAGCAAAAAAATAATACAATAATTTATGATTATTTTTTGTCCTCTAACGTTAGATTTTGGGGAAGCAAGAGAAGGGACAAACAAAAGCCTACAGGTTCATATGGCTTTTCTTTTATTAAACAGATTTCATGTCCCTAAATACTGACATTTTTCAGTTTCTAATATTTTACTGAATGATCCGCAACTGCGCCAGCGGACTGGTCAACTGCAGTGGAACGCTGTTTGAGTGTCTGTCAGTCTGGGCCAAACTAATACTTTCACTATTGAGGGGGGATATGAACGGCCCCTCCCTACTTGGACTGATCCTTGCTGAGTTCTGATTGGCTCCACGGCGCTGATCAGAGGAGTTTACTTTCCATCTGGGGCGAGTTTAATCCAGAACCCTTTGCAACGGTTTGCTACATTTTGTCAGGGCTGAACTCAGCCCAAGGTTGTGTGACAAGTGCAACAGAGACGGATGCACTGATGCGCGGTCGTGGATGCAGAGGGACAGGGTGATGATGACCCCAGTCATGTCGATGAGGAAGGAGAGAAGAAAAAGGAGAAGGTGCAGCAGGAGCGGCAGGACAATGGAACCAGAAAAAACAGTGACAGGTACAGGGGCATTGTGCCCTGAGTAGTACTGAGTAGGCAGTCATTTGTAGAGATAGAATTTGAAAATATATTATTGTTAGTCATATATATTACCGATGTTCTTCTCAGCTGTAAAAATCAGGAGAGGCAGGACAGGAGAAGCTGAGCCAGATAAAGGCCTACTCAAAGCTGAAGATAAGGGATTTGATTTTTATGCAAAAACACACACACAGAAATGCTGCTCTATTTAATGGGACTGTATTATAGTTTTTGATTATATTTAACTATTTAGCACTCTGATGGGCTGTACACATGACATGTTGGTAGTAGTATACTGTAATTTACGCTGGGTGTAATTAAAGTTTTAATTTAATGTTAGAATATTTTTCTAATAGAAATAAGTTATAAAGATTTTTATTAACAAATTAAACTCACTCAGCAACAGAAAACTACTTCCTTAAAAGAAAAAGCAAGCATGTAACAAGATTTAACTGAAAACACAAAACTGAACACTTTTAACACCCACCCTCCTCTGAGGGAGTAAACACAAGCTTCCAGCTCCACACTGCTGTCTGACCCAAACTATTTAATGTAAATAGTGCTCAAAATCTTCTTGTCTTGTTCTCGTGCATCGTCACGTCTCATGACCCAAATGTATCATCACCCCCGTAATCTGAGCCCTTATGTCCCCACCACTTTTCAACACAAAGTGACGCCCTTGACTCACCCGCTCCGCTCTGCACCAGCTCCTTTCTAGTAGGCCTACTTTTAGGCTCCATAAATTAGTGAACACTTTTGCAAGGCATTAGGGGCTGAGCACCCCTAAAGGTCTGATCCTAGAATCGCCCGTGGATATGGCCTGGATTTCTTCAAGGGTCTTTAACATTTCAGCCACTCTGATAATGTCCTCTGATGTACAGTGAGAAATGGTTTGTTAATAAGTAATAACTGACTTGATATACCTCAACCCACAGTGTGCTGAATGTCAGAGTTTAGAGGCTAGTGACTTTATTTACACCTACATTTGCTGCCTAATGTAATTATTACACATACTGTTTGTCAGGAAGTGAAGGAGATTGGAGTACTTTTTGTTTCTTTCTCCATTTGGCAAGGTTTTTAAATCACAAAGCACAAATAAAGTAGATGTGGTGACATTATTGCAAATAGATGTTGACATCCTATACAAATGTCTTAGACATCCTGACACAAATACAAATACAAAGTTAAGGAATGCCACACATGGTGTTCAGTGTTGGAGCCACGCTGCTTCCAACGTGTTGATATTTGAACACAAATCTTTTGGACAGGATTTTAATAAAGAAATTACATCAAAGCAGGAGGCAGGTTTTGCTAGGCACAGCCTCGCGTGTTTGCTATGGACTTGTGTACCCAGCACCGTGCTTAACTCTGAGTAGCGTAAACAATGAAATGCTCCAGGCTCAACAAACAATTTTATCAAGGCAGTGTGCAGAGAGCAGCGTAATTTGATGTAACACGTCCATCCTGGGCATGTCTTTATGGAGAGACTGGTTTGCTAAAGTGTGCCACTCATTGTTTTACAAGGGTGACTCCTCACTGCCAGATTTGAACTCTGCAACTCCCATAGACCCAAATAAAAGAGCTGAGCATCTGGAGTTCCTGGAGATGTCTGGACAATCCTAGTCAACGTCAAGAGGGCTTGGAAGGTGGTATTTTCCGTTTCACTTAATAAAATCTTTACTTTTGCAGCTGCTATTTTCTACAGGTTTGATTACATGGTGTCTCATGCTGTGGATGCACATGGTTAAAGGCGCGATGCAGACACACTTAAGATGGAATGCAGGATTTTGGATACAAAAGCCACATTCAAACCCAGTAGTTGTGTAAATGAAGGGGGGGAGAAAAGCAGCTGCCTCTTGAAAGGCATCAATGTATTTATGTTTAGTAAATGTGTACATTTAAACTAAATATTTCACTGCAAATAACAGACACATTTAATAACCACGAGAGCATAGAAACATTTTAAGTGTTTTGTGCTTAAAAGCTTTGGCAAACAGCAAACTGATTATCCATCAGAAACACAACACACAAACGTCTGGCTGTCAGCCACCTCCCCTTTTTTATTCTTTTTTTTTTTCTAGCCACCTCCCTAAAACATTGAGAGGCAGCTGATCTCAGCCCTCCTGAACGCCAGCATTTACAATGTTTTTCCTAGTTTAGCCTTATTTGTATTTGCTCATTCATCATGGCTGTTTTCTTTAGAATATTTTTGTGCCTCCAAGATTAGGAAATGTAGTCTTGGAGATATGAGGTCAGAATATGTGGATATTGTACCATTTTGAAATTATCTAATTTGTGAGTCTTGGCTTAAGCAAAATGGAGCAAAAAGGACACACTTCAGAAGTATCAGCAGATAAAGATGAAGTTTTTTTTGGAGCCTTAAGATGTGGTAGCAAGGCAATAAATGGAGGCAGGTGTTACATTCCTAGGTGTAAAAGAACTAACTGTTTGGCCTCATCTCAGATGAGATCCTTGATAAACAGGTGCTTCAGAGGTCTGCGTTCAGGCCGCCTTATTATTGGTTTCACTTTCAAGGAGAACAAGACGCCGTCATAAAAAGGATGCTTCAAACTGGCATTTTTGCCTCCAAGTGTCAAAGACTAGAGAGACAATTTTCTGAAGTAACAAGCAGAAGATCACCTTCAGCCTGCACAGTGTCCACAAGCAATCTTTTACCTATCTTGAATCAAGCAGTCCAAAAATGGAGCTTGACTGTACAATAACCAAGCCTGAAACTACAAAGGGCTCTGCTCCTGTCTTTGGTTTCTGAGATGAGTTGCTTCTGACTGCATCCTGCTGCTTTTTCATGCCCTTTCTTTTCTGTGTGTGTATGTGTGTGAGTGTGTGCGATTAGGGGACTGAGATCTGCCTCAATGACATTCATGTATGCATTTGATGTCAAACAGTCTAAATATTTAAGACACCAGAGGACAAAGGGAAGAAATCTGGGGGCAGTCACAAGACGCTGGATTATGGATTGATTGTCCTCACTGACTCCAGTTTGCGTCATAGTGTAAGTGCTGCATGCACTTGTGCACATGTGTCTGCAGGTTCGATTAGCCACATGTTCATGCTTACGAGGGGATAGCTGACATCTGAGTATGGGCGTGCGCGTTCTCATACGTGTGACACAGAGAGAGATCTCATAAAAATGTATATTGTGTCTTCTGTGCGCACTGTGCATGTATTGTTCCACGTCACCCTGTGTGCTCGCTTCACTGTGCGCTGCTGTGTGCGTCTTTGTGTCTTCGCTCACGTCTGAACGATGGAATTAATATAAAAAATATCAAGGCGAGGATAATATTTGGATGCTATTTGGATGACAGGAAAATATTGGCCTGGTGGTGATATGCCTTTTATGCCGTCATTTTGATGGTCAAAAAAAAAAATCCTTCTCAAATTCACTCTCTTTTCTTTTTCTCACTTTCTCACAGACAAAAATCCCACACTGTTTTTCACAAGCTCTCCTGCCAAATTCCAAATGCAGGCATCTCAAGTCAACTTTCTATATTGGACTCTAAACTAGTGATTTGTACACCAGGGGGTACTTCTGCAGTTGCCAAGGGGTACTTAGAAAGCTCATCTTATTAACTCAACTAAACTAATACACTAATATATCCACACATTTCTGTTAAGAGGGAAAATAAACAGACAAATAAGATTACAAATTGGTGTAATGCTGATCAATATAAAGAGTAAACTGACCATCAGCCTGAGTCAGTTATTGTATGATTATCACCACTTATTGAGAGTCTGTGTGAAAACTAGCTAGCAAGCGGGCAAATGAGTTGCAATAGGCCACAGCTAACAGTAATGGACAAACAATTTTGAGATATTTAGCTAAAGGCAGTGATGGAATTGGGGGGAATGCACGGGTACATCAATCCAGGAAGTTTGATTTCTGTAACCAGCTAGAATCTATTCTAATTTTTCAAAAATGAATTGTATTATATTATAATTAATATAAAATATTATCTTACAGCATTAAATGGCAAATTTTGACTGCTTTGAGGCATTTACAAGATCTATGTGTTGTTTATATGAAAAACTGAGATGATTCAACATGAAGTTAGATAAGGATAACAATATGCTACTGGATTTCCACATACATGTGACAACAATTATATCACCATGAGTATTTTTCCTCTATTTATTCCTAAAATATGTGTTTTATTGTTACTTTTCAACTACTGAGCTTAAATAAATAGACATGACATAAAAAACATAATATCCCATATTGTCAGGATCTGTAATCTTTCACTTTAAGTATTGTTTCGTAAGAGATTTTTATATAGCTCCCATGAGTAAAATCATTAAGAATTTGTTTATATAAATGATCTGTGAATGTAATTTTCCAATGAAATAGTTAGCTAAAAGTTATGAAAAGATATTTCAAAACATAGGACTATTATATAAATTGTAACAATGTCCACTATTAATAAATGGCGTTGAATAACATTAACGTTATAATCCACTCATAACAGTATGGCAACATGACAAGTGGGGTTGATGAAGAACCATTTATCTGAACGAAAAGCCTTCTGTACATTTTAATCAGCAAACTTAAGCATGTTGGAATAATATGCATACTGTATTTCGATGATGCATTTGCCGGTCTCTTATGCTAAAAATACACGTTTCAATGTGCATGCAGAATTGTACACATGCTGTTGAAGAAAACTAACAGGAGGGAGAAGGTGTCAGGCAGAGGTAAAGGCAGGTCACAAGAGGCAAGCAGCCCGAGGAAAAAAGGTGGCAGAAAAGGGACAAGTTCATGAAGACTGAGGAGAAAGGGTCTTATGGCTGTAAAACGCCATGTCCCTCTTTTTTTCTTTCTTCCCCTTGTGTTCCCAAAATGGCACTGCTGAACCATAAAATGCTGCAGCGCTCACCTCTCAACCTGCCTTGTGTCTGACACAGATCGGGTTGCGGCAGTTTGACACCGATAGTCACCCTCACCGTTTGTTGTGGAGTTCCGGTTATCAACTCCTGCCGCCGTCAGCCTCCGTCCCACATGTTCAGCAGAGGCACACAAAAGGAGCCAGAGAGAGAATGGCATTTGAAATTCTGAGAAAATAGAGTGGCACAAAGAGACTGTTGATGAAAAGCATTGCGAAATTTAAGAGGGATTGAAAAAGGTTGAACTATTTCATTTCAAAGACATTTTTTTGTTCTCTGCCTTTGATGCAACTGAAAGGAGCTTCGCATGATGATGGAAAACAGAATTGATTCCTAAAGTTCCTTTTTCATGAAACATCCTGCTGCTGCAAATAATGCTGCAATAAAACCTTCTATAAGAACACAATTGCACATTTGCCTCCCGGCCTATTTCTTTCTCCTTTATCTTTAAGCAGTAATCCATGTCATGTAAAAAGAAGTACTTTTGCTATCTTTTTGCTGATTGATCTGTGAACTTGAATGGATTCACCTATACCCAGGTTGTGAAAGTTCATGAAACATTTTTACATTTGCTGTATATTAAAATTTTGCAGAAGGTTTGCAGAGGAAAATGGCTTCACCAATGTGTCTCTGCGAAGGAGACAGCTACTTTTTTAATGTTGCATTTTAACGGAGGCACAAGTCAGCTACAGCGTAACTAGCACAACAATTAACCCAGCTGTAGTGTCATCTGACGTTTTCTACAAATATGATACAGTATTAGCAAAAAGCCCTTCAAATTAAATCACAAAATATGTCATTTGTAACTGCCCGTAGCCACACAGGTGATCTCTGGTGGATGGGGAAATATCACTAGCTCCAAAATTTCATGAAATTCACACACACCCTCACACATACACACACAAAACAAAAACAGGCTTCACGTACGTACGCTGTGTTATTGAGCTCTGGGAAATTTACGCTTTTAGAACTGGCCTAAATAGGCAGATGTGTCAAGCTGTTACGGTGACAGGGCTCTGCTGGGGCAATAAGGTCCCATGTGATTATCAATGAATAACAGATATGAGAGAAAAAGAATGGTAACACAATCTAAACAAGCAAAGCATCAGTGCTTGAACCCAATCTTTTATCATGCAGACTGCAGTAACACTCTGCTTAAGATAAACCAAATCAGAGCATCAGATTAACAGAGAAACGTTTTGGAATAATCNCCCCCTTCCTCCTCGCCTACAGTTGTTTTTCCACCATCTATCCCATCACTCTCTTCCTGTGCCTTCATCTCCTCCCCTCTGTCTTTCGTGTGAAGAGGTGTGTGGAGGTGTTCCACATTGACTGTGAGCTATATACTGGAGTTTTGCTGTGCTCCTTGTACAGCACCACGGGGAGCATGTTTACTCATTATGTCAAGACACACTCTCCTCCTAAGTTATGACATCAAGGGACAATGTGATCCATGGAGCACCTGAGTGTTGCTATCCCTTAAACAGGCTTTATTTATGGAAAATTAACAAGTACAGCATCAATATTCTGAGTGTAGATGAATATAGCACGCAAAAATCCAAACGTCTTGCAGCCACAAAATTGAAAGCCTCCCCAAAAGGATCACTTCTTTTCCTTTCGCCCTTTTTCCCCACTCATTTACTTTTCTGTTGTTCCTCTCAATCTCTTTTGGTTCAACTAGGCAATGGTGCCATGTAAGTTTAAAGAGCTTGTTAAATATTTATAAAGGCTTTCATCGACTCAGTCAAATCTTTACTCATTTCACCACAACAAGGCATATTTCTGCCTCACTAAGAAGAGAGGGGAGGAAAAAAGAAGACAGCGTGAAGCGTGTGTGTCCTTTGAGCAGCTATTAGACTATCTGTTTGAAGCTAACTGAGAAATGGGCCCCTCCGGCAACTGCTGCTCACCACACAAGGTGAATGAGGCCAGTGTTGGAAATCTTTTCTAAGTTTTATACCCACCTATCAGATGTATGATGCATCATAAGCAAACAAATATGGACACAACTGCACACACAAGCAACACTTAATGCGACACTACCCACTGTGGACCGGCTTTTAACTCACAGTAATTACAAATTATGAATACAGCCAGGGCACATTTTTTTTGAAGAGAGTCATAATTTAGAGAACAATCAGCATGCAGTGGCTTTGAAGGTGCAGGCTACATGCAGACACACTCACACGCGCTTTGCTTTCAAAGATATGCACTCAGTGTTTGTATGCAGACATGTCAATAACAATAAAACCAGTGAGGTTTTTACTGCTGTGAATAAATTGCTTTATTTTAAATGACATAGACCCATCAATAAAGATACAAAATGAGTGTTGTCTTTGTCCTTTTGGTAGCTGATAAGGCCACAGTTGGACAGTGCGAGTGGCACTCAGGATCGCTGTGATCACACCGGATGCATTTCTCACCTTCACTGTCACAGCTAACAAGAGAGCGTGAAGTGTTATACAGTATCTGTAGACATAACTCCACAACAAGAGTTACTTCCTCTTTAATAAAAAAAAAGCCCGGCCCTTACGGTATCAAGCAATTCAGATCCCAGGCTTGTACCCTAATATAATAGCAATGTAATTTTGATTGTGGTCATCATAGCACTGAATAACAAAATACTTTTAAAACATTGAATAGCAACATGTCATTCCAGAAACAATGGTTGTGTTACTCTGGATGATACATTTGATAGGTCATGTTGCAGCTACTTTTTCCTATACAAATGGATAAAGAAATTGTGTTTTGTAATTTGGATAAGTGAACCCTTTAAACCTAGTTTTTGTTTGCTAAATTCAAAGCCTTGTACATTCAGTGGCTCACCGCCAGTTTCGTTCACAGGCTGTATACACTGGATGCTTTTCTTTTCGCGCACCTCACACATGTCTGACAGAACAGATAACCTTCAATTTGAATCAATACAGCTGTTTATACCGGCCATGTAACATCAAGCACTTCACACTTTACGCACATAACTGCAAACCGTCTGTTATAAAGCTCTGCCATTTTGCATCATCTTGTGACGGTCATGGGACTTGTTATTAAAGACAGCCTGCCTCATTCTCAACTAGGACAGAACAGACACAACATGTGGCAGCATGAAATTCACTGTGACACCACTAGCTTGCAGTGCCAACAAAGAAAAAAAGGAGGGGGGGGGGGGGCAGTAAGTGTTGGTCTAAGGGAATAAAATATGATGGAAAGGAGTGGGAGGAAAAGATGAGGAATGATTCCTGACTGTGCTTGTCTTATGAGGAGCATCCATCAGGAGTGACACCCGGACAAATAAAACCCATTTTTTCCCCATATTCAATTATATAGAGTGAGACGTAGTTTTACACACGAATGCACACGCATACATGCAAAAAACACAAGCATACATGCACACACTCACACAGTTATAGGGAGACGCACATACCCTCACTTCTGATTCACATGTGTGTAGCTTATCCTAATGTGACTTATATTTGGCATCATTCTCTCAGAAGATTGTTTAATCTCTGCTGAGGAAGATTTATTGCACAATGGTAGCACTTTTATATGTAATACAAGCTGACAGTTTCATTAAATAAAATAAGAATCAATGGAGAACTGAGTCGCAGCTGCAGCGTGCATGCAGAGACTCCCACGTAAATTACAGTTGGACGTAAATTCAGCAACACAGATTAGAACTGGATCCAAACTTCGGGGGCAGAAAAAAAAAATTAGACTGTTAGCGGCCTCACCTGTTGGAAAGCAAAACGAGGACATCTGAATCCTGGTGGACAGTTGGCACGATCCGTCTGGGCTCCAACCTGCTAAAGGAAGAGAGGAGATTTAAGAAGTGTTTAGAAGAATATAAACAAGTGACTGAAGGATAGCAAGAGGATAGGCAGAAAGAGACAGAGAGAAAGGTGGCGATAAAGACAGATAAAGAATATGCCTGAGGATGACAAAGATGGAATCAATGTTTAACTAGTATGAAAGCCAAGAAAGTGTCAGTGAGGAGTAGGTCTGAGGTATTCCTTCGCAGATAAACAGTCTCACCAGGTTGGGCAGCTTTGCCTTGGCAAACTGAATGAATAAGTAAAGAGATGAGTTCAGTGAACTGTCTGTGTGTAATATTTCAGAAGTACAATGGAATGGAGCATAAATGCATCAGTGTTTTCAGGGAAACAATTTAGACAAATTGCTTTGGAGAGTTTCCATAAAGAAAGGTAAGAAAACACCTACACTGCAATATTACAGAAAAGCCAATGGTGCTGAAAAGTCCTGTCTTGTCACGACAGTACAGGGCACTGCTGGAGTATCTTGCTGTTATTGAAAGGTGATATTTCTTGTATGGAACCATATGAAAATTCTGTGTCAGTAAGCACTAAAAATAGTTTGTGAAACCACAGCTGGAAGGCAGACATTGGTTGTACTTTGTACAATATGTGATTTGAGCACTCCCTCCCTCCCCGTCACGTATGTCATATATGTCAGTTCATGTCGTAAAATGACATAGTCACTCATAGTGATTGGACGACCTATTACTGTGAGTTTGCCCACACCACGTCAGGACCCCTATGTATAATTTACATAGTGTGCAGGAGTGACAAATAATGTAAGAAAATCAGCTCTACCATTAACTAAAATTGCATATTCTAAGAGGAGGTTAGTTTGCTAGCTGAGTGATATAAAAAAACTTAACAATATGATGAGTCCTTACAAAGGGACAGACAGTTCAAATCCTTAAAATGGTATATAACCAACATTACATAAACTTGTTGGAAAAGGGGGGAAACCCTTCTTGTGTCAACGTTTGCAAGTTTTACAGTCAAAAAACTCTAGTCAGGTGTGCATCGCGGAAGTTGACAATGCCTTTCCATGCAATGGCGGCTTTGAGATGCATATTTACGCTTATGTATGCTACAAACACTAGCAGCGCAAAAGGCACTGAGCTTCTACTCTGCACTGAGCTCTGCACAAAAATGTTCAACTTTGGGTAAAATGCTGGTCTCTGAGTACCATGTCCGTACCAGATGACATCAGTGGACTACCATGCTATCAAAATGGAAAAGAAGCCTTGCAGGAACATTTTATTGAGGTCACTTCTGCGGATATTGCATTTCATAGCAACTGAAGCATTCCATCTGAAAAAACGTTGGGCCTCCAAAGCTCTCTCAAACAGCTGCGGGTTTTCAGAACCCTCTAATCACATAAAAATTCTACAGATAGCAGCTTTAATCATTTAACTTACTGTAGAGACCCTTTGACTGCAGAGAGGCAAGGAAGTATGGTGCAGTAGTCTTAGATCTAAGTGGCACTATTAAATGTAAACTATGTGCCATATCAGATACTTGAACACCCATTATAAAAAACAAGAGGCGCCTTTACAATTGTAGATATGACCAGTCACAGCAAAGAACCGTTTTTATGTTGCTATGGGAATGATCTACCCAGCCCCATAAGCAACAGGCAAATGACTGCCAGAACTTTGCTGCCTTTTTTTTGCCATTACCTTAAGCGTAGCCACACAGAAATGGATGGCTTACTGCTTTTAAAGACCTGTATTAACACAACATTGTAATAAGAGAAAGTGCAAAGTTCACTAGTTAGATTTAATAATAATTGTCATTAATCAAGGATTATTACATATTATGGTGGGCTATAAATTACTTTAATCTTAAAGTCACATTTCCACCTCAGAGATGAGCAAATTAGCTAATTAGAGTGGAGATCCAACTGACAATTGCAGTGAGGAGGTAATTTATGATGATGCAAAGCAGTGCAGTAATAATAATAACACTATTGCTGCTTTGTCATTTGCATTTCGGCTGGAGAGTAAAATGCCTTGTGATGCCAGGAACTCACTCATAGCACCATCCTCCATCTTTGAGCATTCGAAAATGCCAGAGTGTGGGCGAGGGGTTTGATCCAAAACAGAGTGCGGACTGGAGAGTGAGCTCAGAAAAAAACTAAATCCTCAACACTTGGCAAGTTATCTTAGAGCCATTAGTAATGCTCAACAAATCCTCGCAAGTATATTTTGGTCACTTTGTTCTTTGGTACAGTGAAAATCGTACTAATAGTATCCTTAACTGTTCCACCATTTTGTAGTTTGTTTTCTAGGTTGTTTTTTTATTTTACCTTAGAAATATTTTATATGAAGTTCAGAGAGGTCTCACGTATCTTCTCCCAGGGACTGAGGGGTTAACTTGGCGGCTGGAAAAGAGAGAGGCAGGGAGCAGAGTTCCTGCTTATGAACAAACACATTGACTGGACCCATAACCAGGTCTATGTCTCTCGTGCCCACCTCAAAACCACTGCATGGATGTCGCTCAGAGATCATTAGGCTTCTTTTGTGCTAGCTCTCTTTTCACCCCCGTGAAAGCAAAGCAGTAACAGGAGGGACAACTGTCCCATATTCTTTAGGGACTTTGAAGTATTTTCCAGTAGAGCAGATATCACGACACACAGAACCTTATTTTGTTGCTTAGTTACAAGATTTTCCAGCCTCCTAACTTTAAAGATTGCCTCAGCCAAATGAGCATAAGCAGAGTCCACACGTTCGTGATCAAACGCAAAATGGTCAAAAGCAAAACTGGTCGAAGGGTCAGAAGCAAAAATGCAACACAATGTGGTGAAGAAGTAGCACTGGCGTAATATATTGATCTTCTGGGTCAATATCTGATCATTTTTCTTGATCTCTGTTTCACACTTTGTCTTTCTGTCTCTTTTTACCACTCTTTTTTATCACACACTGAAATAACATATACACGCACACACACACACAGACTTGAAAAAGGAAAAATCCACCTGCCAGAAAATAACAACAGACCTGTGTAGCCTAGCAACAGCTTGGAGACAGGCTTATTAGGTGGAAGAAGAGAGAAAATTGCAAGAGGGAAAACTTTGGCCTGTGTCTCTGCCTCTCACACACTTACACAAGCTGAAGGGCACGCGGGCCCAAATGCGCAAGCCTCATTCCCGCCAACCCTCCCCCTCTCACTTCTCTTTAAACGTGCCTTGTTTCTGACAACTCTACATTTGACAACAGACCATCGATCAGGCTGCTAAACCAAACAATTTGGCCGCTCACTTCTTTTTCTCCGTCTGCCAAGAGTGGAACATTTTTAATTGTCAATTTGTTGCTCTGTTTTTTGTTTTTTTTAGTTTGGATACTGTGGCACCCAACTGCCAGCCTAGGTATGCCAGCTCCCCAACACAGTAAAAGGAGTTTCACTTAATTGCTCTCTCTCTCTCTCTCTCTTAGAGGCAGTATCTAATATCTTGGATTTGATTACTGAGACAAAAGAGGTTTAAATCAATGCTAAACAACGGTTGGGGTGGGAGTGAAAGGCTGGGAGAGTAAAACATTCAGATTTCAGAACGTGGGCATATGTAGGACCTTGAGTTTACCTGAGTGGCCTCTGTGTTTTTAAAGAGAAACCCACATTGCCTATTCACAGCCCATTTTCTTCCATACTTGATAAAAAAGCTCTTTAGATTCTCCTTATCTGATATCCCACCCCGTCAGACTCTACCCTTTCTCTATTTCCCTTTAAAACTTTAATAGCTGAATATTTAGGTTATGGTCAGCACTAGAGCAAGAACAGGTAGTTGCATGTGAGCCAGCACCTCTGTGTGTGCGTGTGTGTTTGTGTGTGAGAGAGAGAGAGAGAGAGAGAGAGAGAGAGAGAAAGAGAAAGGAAGATAGACAGAAAGATTTTAAAATGTGTCAGTGTCTGAGATAGTTCTCATAACTTTTTCACACTCTCTATAAACATTTACTTGCGTATCTGCATCAGCTGTTTTGCTGCCAAAAATAAAACTTTTATAATGTCTCTCCATCACCATCATGCACTTTACAATCTCTCGCTATCTCCCTCTCTTACTCTTTTTCAAGCTTGCCTCCTTGCATCTCATTTCTCAGCTGACACCCAGAGACCCCCATATTGCCACTTCCACCCAGGGGGAATGTGCATTGCAGCTTCAGTAATTATCCTGCTGGATTGGAAGTGCTGAGGCCAAAGGGGCAAACCTCAGAGTGCAGTAAGCCTTGCTGTCACTGTCACCGCCACACATGGTAAAAGAAAGTGCTACCCAAATTTAAATAGGTCATAGAGGGAAAGGGCAGAGTGAGGAAAGAGAAAAAGATGGAGATGTAAAAACATGTTTTTCGGTTGTACATGGAGAGAAGAAAATATTTTGCTTACATGACACTGCAAACTCCCCACTCAAGAGGAAAACCCAAATAAAACTTAATCAACAGCAGGAAAGTGCATTGAAAGACGTGCCGTGTTTTTTTTAACCTTTCATTTATTGTTTTTTTGAGTGAGAGCATTTTTACAGAAACCACCGTCAGGGTTAAACTTCCAAAGCTCTCTTTAATAAACACATTTCAAATACTCCAACTCCTCTTCCGTACTGCCAATGCAAACTTTGCTTCATTCAGCAACCAGTTGTCTTTTCAAGGTTTTTGAGTGAATAGTAAGAACTATCTACCTACTAGGAGCTCAATAATGAACGCGTTACATCATGTTTGTTTAATCCATAGAAAAACTCTTTAATTTATTTTCTTACTTTATGACAAAGCCAGGTTAGCTGTTTGCCCATGATTCCACACTACATGCTAAATGAAGCTAACAACCTGCTGGCTCTAGCTACAAGTCGAGCATACAGGCTAACTCTCAGCAAGGAAACAAATAAATGTGTTCCTCAAAATGTCTAACTATTCCTTTAATGTTTGGCATTTCAACGTGTTCTTGTTTTTAGATAGACTATTGAGCCCCATACCCATTTTATATCTCCCAGCAACAAGCTGGATACACTTTTGTGCTGTGTGAGACTCAACATTGTTGAATGATGCAAACATGAAACCTTAATTGTAATGGCATACATTATCACAAATTTGCACTGCTTATACAGCGCTTAGCTGTGCTTAGTCATGTACAGTAGATGGATCCGGCGGTATACTTTGTTACTTGCAATTACATGTTTACACCTAGCTGCTACAAGGTTACACAGACTGTTTTAAAATACTGGATTTTAAGATGATTTCCCAGCACTGCACATTAAATGTCAAGAAGTAGTCTTTCAGCATGATTGAGTACATGCCAGAAAAATACAATTATATCACTTCATAGCTCATTGTATCAGTCTGTAAGTCCCTTATCGTAGCATGTTTGTTAAGTAAACAGACCAAGCACAAACGAACTGCATGGACTATTTTGTTTTAATTTAATATTTGATAATAATGAATCTTAAACCGATACACAGCCCGCACTTACCTAAATTAATGCTCTGGATGAATTATTTACTCCACTTAAGAAAAAAAAAACATCATTCATAAGAGGTTGTTGTTACTTTGTCAGTCAGCATCGCGCTGGGTAAATGACAGAATCGTTTTCAAGGCTGGCCGACAGCCATTACATTTGCAGGTCTTTCATACACACAGTCTGGCTTAATGATAGAGGACAGGACACACTCGCTTAAATCAATAGGTGGGGGCATAAACAGGCAGAATCTCATGCCACTCCAATCACTTGTTTATGAGATATATTGGTCACTGACAAACTAAAACATATATGCACAGATAGCAGTTGTAATTGCCTCCTTGGAAGCAATGAAGACGTGGAAAAGGCTAGAAAAGTACTTGGTGAATATACTGCGAATGTACTGTACATATGTGCCAGCTGATATAGCAACAACATTTTATTCTAGATATATTATATAATATTAAGTGTGATAGGTCTTTTCCTGTGGTGCTCCAGTGGTTCAGTTACAGAAAAAAAGTGGAAATGGAGAGCTGTGTAGTGACAGCAGCTTTGTTGGACTGACAGCTTGGTTTGACAGATATTCAAGTGAGCCTATGATCAGTTGTGAATGGTGTGTAACTAAGCAATAATACAGTTCCACAGTACCCCACACCCCCCCCAACCTCCCCGGATTCCTATGTTAGGAACTGAACTCTGAGGGCCATATGCACATAATCAGCAAACCATTACATTTCAGATAGATTTAGTTGTAGGCTTGATCAAATTAAATATATGCATTAAATATATATAGGTGTAAAAATCATGCAAAATGACAGTGTGGCACTGAAGACATCAGGCACTTGTATAATCAGTTTAAATCTCACTAATATATTCACCTGATGGGTGGCAGGGTAACCAGGTCTAACAAGCCGGTTTGGGTTGCGGGGTTGAGGGTGATGTATAGTAGTCACCATCACACTGGCTGCCTGGTGGGAATGAGTCACATTTTTGGCAACGTTCTGAGCAGCAGAATTACCAGCTGTGAAAGTACAGAAGAAGTAAAGCTATGAGAAACAATTATGGAAGGAATTATTTTAGTACCTGCCTTAATACACTCCTTTACACTAGTTATTATTTTGGAAAAATCTGCCTGCTAACCCTGTCTAAGTGAATTCCAAGATGAATATCAAATGGATGTGTCTTTATTTAAAAAAAAATAGCTGGCCATTGAGGATCAGTAGATGTCAGATTTTAACTTTAACCCTTGGGATTTACAAGCATTTCACTGGAGCAGACTGACTGGTTCAATAAATGTAGGAGATGGTATACTTAGATTTGCTCATTTGAAAACACAATTTGACATCCTAACTCTACACGTACGCGTCTAAACTAATTTACAATCTCTGTGATGTCAAACCAAATTTGATGACTGACGAGGTTTAAAAGCAAAGGCTGAACATTTTCCACTCACACATAAGAATGCAGGTATGGAAACTGCTCAGTAAAGCTATGTTTGACTTCTCATTTGAGATGGAGAGCAGAGGGATTTATGGAAGACATCACGTGATAATATACAGTATAACCTCTTCTACACATTTCTGTTAGACCTCTGCTTTAAAACGGACTAGATTACCTGCCTGTGTTGTTTAAATGTCACTTTATTATTTATATCAATATCAGACCTCGTCAAACTGTGCCAGAGATCTGTCAGTGTTCAGTGTTGAGTTTGATAAAAGACATTAATTAATGTCACAGTAACAATACCACCGGTGTGAGATAGAGACCACCAATCATTTTAAACGCAGCCTCATTTGCATCCCGTAAATATACCAAAATATCACAATTAATTTGACAATGATATATTGGTGTTTAAAAATGCTATACAGAGAGCCTTTAGAGCGCGGTGCATAAAAGGCAGCTTAGTTAGTGTTGCAAAATAAATGCCCTCATCGAGTGATGATCCTGATGAATTCTTTATGTGGCCCACGATGAACCATAATACTTATCCCCCTGCACACACAACTCCCAACACACACACGCACATTAGATAAAGATGCCAAGGTATAAACTTACCTTTGGCTTTGTTAATGGTAACTGTGTGCTGAAAGGTACAAGGTCTGGCTTTCTCCTGAGGGGCAGCTGCTTGCTTCATGCCTGCCTTGGCAGCGCTAACCCAGGACCTGGCATTAACATCCACGCCATCTGTACCTGCAACTGCAATATGCACAGCAAGGGGGCAAGGATTAGCACTATACCCATTTCACATGCACAATGTCTTGTCTGGCCTGTGTGTTAAGTGTGTTGTAGAGGGTAAGCTTTATAGAACTGTGTTATTTTTTTGCTGCGAAGGAATTTTCAGGTGATCAACAAAGTGCCATTGAATCAACAAGGCTATGCTATCAGAGGGTAAATTCTATCATATCAGCACTGACTGCAAACTGCTGGAGGAGTGTCAGCAGTATGTATCACATATGCACATTTATTGAGCAGAGCAGAGCTGCCTTCAGCTACAGTGGTGCACCAGAGGAATACAAACAGAACTACATATAACTAAATCATATAGCAAAGGTATGACCCCACCACAAGGTGTGTAGGAGGTACTGTATATACTGTACAGGCCATATTCCCTACCAAAAAATAACAGTATACTTCAGTTGTTGTTGACTTAATTCATATCTGTGTCCACTGTTCTGCACCAATAGCCAGTATGGAAGGCTCACCGTGTAATTCACTTTGCCACAGCACAATAATCCCCTCATTATGAAAACATTTTCCCACTGAGTCATCCGACTGAGGAAGTACTTCTCTGCAACGCCAATGCAGAGTCACAGTGTGTTCACACCTACACAGAGAGACGCCATATGTGTGTTTGTATTTGGGTAGGCGGGTGCTCTTGTTGGGGATTACAAATGGCACGGAGCACTGCTCCCTGATTGGTAAATTCTGATTTACCTGTTTTTCTATCCACACAACTTCGGATCTAGAAGGCGGTCTCTAGTTCAAAAAAGTAAACAATAAAGTGCAGCTAAGCCGTCAGCTATGTGGCAGAAACAAAAGGGGTTTACTAAAATTTTTTTTAATGGCTGAGAGAAAAGGGTAAAACTTTGTGAGCCTAACAAAATTTGCACTCAGCAACTTCCTAGCGCCAGCTTCTTTGTCTGGGACAGGTGCTGCCGTCTCACTCCTGCCTTTAATTAGGCGAGTATGACGGTGTCATTAATATCAATAATAGATTCTCAAACAGGGATGCTTGTGTGAGTTTTTGCATTTGTTGCTCCAGAGGGTATTAAAAATAACATGAAATTATATTAATGATAACCAGATTATTTATACCAAAGAAGGAGAGGCACAGGCAGAGACACACGCCAGATTTATTACCTCCAGGAGGCGGCTGTTTGTTGGCCTTCAGTTCCTCACAGCTGATGGTGGGAGAGTTGCCTTGGATGGTCGGGCCAAATGTTTGAAGGTCCAGCACAGATTTCTGATCTCCTGCGCAGATGGAGGAGACCGTGTGGGACACGTTGTCCATCCTCCTCTGATGGGAAATCCCACTCTTTTTGCGGTGGTTTGGTGACTGGATAATTCCTCTTTTCCCCTCTGTTTTTTTGGTCTTGGGATTACAAACACGTAACACACCCAATGCAAAAGGTTTCTTTGGGGGCTGGAGAGCTGGGAAGTCAGCCAGTAGGTCATAAGCCTCCTGTTGCTTTGGGTCTGCTAGTGGTGCGTTGGTTTTCGAGTTTGCCTGAGGTGCTTCTGCTTTGCCTTGGACAGGAGCCTGCGCAGGGGCGGTCACTCTGCTTGCCAAAGTGGCAATGGGGATGTCATGTGGGTGTAATGAAAGGGGAATATCCCACTGGCCATGCATCTTCCCCGAGGCTGGAGGCTCCCTGGACCATGGTAGAATGCCAGCTTTGATGGTAGATAGTGGAGGAAAGTCCTTCTCCGTGCTGGAAGATGGGGAATCCTGCTTGCAGTTAGAGCCTAATTCATCAGATGAGTGTGGAATTTTATTTTCCTCTTCCTTGCAGTCATTGTTGTCACTCTCTGAGACATCATCGCTGCTATCAGTGGCGCAACTTCGCACACCAGGCAGAGTTACAACATCGTCATCATCACAAGAATTTGTGTCAGGACTGCTTCTTATATTCTGCTCATCCTCATTTTCACATGTTTCCCCAGGTAGCTCAGAAGGAAGAGGCGGATCTTCCTCATCCTGCAGGTCTGGGAAGTGGTCCTCAGTGGCAGAGCAGACGGGTTCCGTTGATTGGGGGTCAGCACTCTGTTGTTTATCTCCTTTATCTTTCTCCTGACAGGACAGAGGCAGTTAACGACAGAAAATGTTGCTATCCATTCATGTGCAGGTTATTTTGGCTTTAAGAGCAATGGCTAACTAGACTACAGTAAACATACACAGAAAACAACTTTAGCCTCTAAAAATCATCATGCTGACCAAATTTCTTTTCCTCTTTGCCTCCTCCTCATTTTCTTTCATCTCTCCTTCCATCGCGGGGCTCGGTACCAGTGCAGGCCTGCCAACATGGGGATGTTTGCTGCCCGAGAGATAAGGGCAAGGGAGGGTGAAGTTAGGGTGGTATTGCTGCTTGGCCTCCTCATACTGTGTGCTCGGGCCCGAATCGTCATCTTTCTGCCACTGATCAGCCCTACACAGGAAGAGAGACATAGGAATGTGTGGGAGTGCGGCAGGGTTAACACACCTTTTATACGTAGCAGACCATCAAAATTGCTACAACTTCAAGGTTAACGTCCTCATGCAGTCTTGTATGCAAGGTTTATTTCATAAAGAAAAAGTCTGATAGCGGTGTCACATCTACTCACAGTACAGTCCAACTTTTTTAGATATTGTAGAAGCAGGTGACTTTTTTTTTAGACTCTGATCTCTGCAGTGATCATGTAGTATAAATGAAAGCTCTCTTGTATCATGAACATACTTGAAACAGGTTTAATTAGAGGCACTCAAAATGTTTTTTTTGCTTTTTTTTGCATGCTATTTTAACATGCAATAGTACAGTTCTTGCTAAACATGAATCATTTGTTGGTAGTGCATAACTACGAACCTAACTGGCTGCCTATGGACAACATAGACCTATAGGTTAACCAGTTCATTCTGCATACTTTGAGTCACCATCATTTCATTAGCACATTTGACTGGACTTTCAGTTGAACCCAACATTTTGCCTCAAAGAGTGTGAATCATTGGGTCCGTGGTGCAGCACCCGCTTCAAAACATGACTTTTTAATGAGGCTACTCTTTAGTCACCAGCCTGTCGACTGTCGAGCCGCGATGCGGAACAGACGGTCCGGTGAGACCTGGGATGCTTATGATAACGGAGATGTCATGGACGCTCCGGGCGGCCGTTGAGCAGATGGTGTACATTAACATTATAGAGTGGGTGTGTGTGTGTGTGATCGTACAGCAGCACCACCTGATCACTGCAATGTTGAGACCTGGGTTATAAATAGGCTTCAACTTCTCATCCATGCGTCCATCAATTCATCCATCCATGAACATAGGCCAATCCAATTTAGGCAAATGTCAAGAATCTTAGAATAACACTGTAGGCCTGGCTAAAAACGAAACAGCTTGCATAGAAGCTACAGGTCAAAAACTTCAAGATGTGTATGACTGGGGTTTTGAGGTTTGTGGCTCCTAAACTGTAGGTACTCTCGACCTTTGGACTTAAGATCTGTTGACACTGTGGACACCTTTAAAAAGCAGCTCACTCTAACCCACCTGTTTAGAAAGTGTCATTTTTCTATTTATTTCTGTTTTTTTATGCTGTACATCTGTTGGTTGCCTTGCTTCTTTTGTGAAGCACTTCTGTGCTCTTGAAAGGTGCTATACATAATGTCACTTACTAAAGTTAATGCTTAGCCTACTATACATGCAGACATGATCAATTATTTGAAAGAGCAAAAACTAATCAGCATTTATAAAGGGATTACCAACATGTACAATTGCATTCCTACAAAGTATAAACTCCAGCCAAATGGATTTCTCACAACCTTCATACCCACAAATTCTTAGTTTCCTGAACCATAAAGCATTAGCGTTAGTAAATATTTTTTTAAACCTAAATCTATGTTTTATTACTTAATAACTCTTTTTAGGAGGCTTTATCCGCAATCATTGGACTCTTTCAATTTGTCCTAATCTACACAGATACATAGCCTACTGTATTGCCAGGAATAATGTAACCTATTTAAAAAACCTACAACAACGCAAGGTATAGTAAACCTTGAGTTATTGTAGGTTTTTTTACTGACATACTTTTGTATACCCATGTGGAGACACATTCATTTACACATTAGGCTACATCATTTGGTGTGTGTGTGTGTGTGTGTGTGTGTGTGTGTGTGTGTGTGTG